>PVHY01015182.1:0-36605 GCA_004024945.1 Uropsilus gracilis
GAAGAAGGGGGGATACAGAGGGGGATATGGAGGGAGGAGGAAGGATCAATTAATGCACAATTGTGACAAATCAATAAAATAAATTAAAAAAAATAAATGACTTTCTCAATTCAAAGAGCTTAGCTAAGTAGTAAAATCTAATCTAATTTTATGAGAAATATTATAAATATGTGCAATATATGAGTTCTATTAATGGAAACTCTTGGCTTAAGGGATCTTTTCTTTTCAGTGATTAAGCCAAGCAACAGAATTTCTACTTCTTTTTTTATTAGACAGTTTAATTTTTCCACTTGTTTCAAGGATCACAGGATATTTGCATTATAATATTTAGTGTTTTGTTAAACTGTAACTATCTCTCACTGTTTCTTAACACTTCTTAACTAGCTTTCTGAATTCAGGAAGTAATTCTACAGTATTCTTTAGCATTCGGATCATAGTGATTATTTACAAATTCAGTGTTTCTTTTTCTATGGATTTTATATTTTTCCATGCATACATCAACACTGAAAATTAAAATCTGAAAATACTAGTTTTCATTAGATAGTGACCCAAATACCTCATTAATAAAATGTTGAGTCAAACTACTTGCCTGACCTCATAATAATTCCATGTAATACATTTCAATTTGCTGGAACTACACAAATTGGCAGTTTCCTATTCTTCGTACTCACCACTGTGTCATTAATATTATTTTACCGTTGATCCTCTAATCACAAATCTGAGAGGCACCAGGGACCCTAAACCATCAAGCTCATTTGCATCTTCTAAAAGGGTCTTACCATCCACTTGCACGAAGGCAAAGAAAGCATGCTGTTAATGTGAAAATAAAAGCATGCTTTTATTGGTGTGCAGAGATAAAAGAGGAGAAAGGATTTCAAATTACAGGTTCCAAACCCAACTCTGAAAGTCACCCATCCCCTTATGGGCAAATATCCAGCCAAATAGAGGGATTGGCTATATCTGTAAAGAAGTCAAGAAAATGTTGTTTTTTTTTTTTTTTTTTTTTTTTCAAAAACACTAATGTTGCCAGGACCATGAATGAAGAGAATCTCTTCTTGTATCTCTCACCCACAATGTCTCTGCTAAGGATCTCTCTCTGCTTGTTTGTTCTACCTCTGACATAAATGAACTTCACTCCTTCCTTCCCATTCCCCCCCCTCCCCTCAGGAAGTCTGATTCACAGAATTTTGAGTCTTGTAAACAGAGGCAACTGCATGTAACTGGGAGGGGAAATGGCACCCCTTCAAGGGGCCATCACACTGGGCATTTCTTCTCTTTTTGGGTAGATGCTTTCTGTAAAAATCCACAGAACACTGTTTCCAGATTCTGTTCATCCTCTGTGGCTTCTTCATAGCTGCCTCTCCCTACTGCTTATCCCAATTTTGGCCCTACTCACTGTGGTCCTCATCTTTCTCAAATTTCTACTTTGAGGTCTCATCTGCCATCACACTGACCTGTAAGGGCTCATTATTCCCACCAGTAGCCACGATCTGGCTCTCCAAGTTCTGTATTTGTCTCCCCATTGGGGTTAACAAATCTAATGGCCAACTATCCTATCAACACAACACTGAGATTTTCCCTGATTCTTCCAACACTGCATACTTTCCTTCAGCCATTAAAGCTCAGAACATATATGTTCTGTTTTTTCCCTGCTTGGGTGAAATAGTATCCTATAATTACTAAGAGAACAACTTCTGACTAAGGCTATCATAGGTTTCAGTCTTGGTTATACAACTTGAACAGGTTGTTTAATCATAGACTGTAAAATGGAGACCAGAGTAACAAACTCTGAATCTTGTTGCCCACATGGTAGGATCAAATGGCATGCATGTAGTAACCCACACTTGCAGGCCTGTTTTGTTTTCATATGGGGTACTCAGACCTGACTCTGATGAAATGTGAGCATGAGCAAAACATGAAATGTGAGAGACAGATTGTGTTGAGTTTTTATGACTTCCTGGTGGTGAATCTTCAATCTATGAATGTGTGCTTTGGGGAGCCATAGTATCCTGGGCCTGCAGTGTAACAATGTACAGACTGGGTGGCTTAGTCACAGAAATTAATTTCTTCATTGTTTTGGCATCTGGAAGTCTCAGATCAGAGTGTTGGCCATGTTGGTTTCTCCCAAGCTCTCTCTCTTTAACTTGTAAATAACTGTCTTGTATTTTCATGTGACCTTCCCTCTGTGTGTCTGTATTTCAGGTCTCTTTTCTTATAAGGACACCTATCATTTTGGGATGGGCCCCCTAAATGTCTCATTTCACCTTTTATCTCTTTAAAGACCTTATCTCTAAAAACAATCACTTTCTAAGGCCCTGGTGATTAGAGTCTCCACATCTATGCTTTCAGGAAGGAGATACAATCAGTCTACTGCACCTGAGGTCTTATCTCTCGTAGGTGAAGCTTCAGATTCCTAAGTCTCAAAGGATGAGTCACCCCTTCAGGTTGATCTAGCCACTGAGAGAATGCTTTTTCTACTAATCTTCTGAAGACTAATTTATTTCAAAGGCTGTAGAAATCACACCATTGGCTGTCTTAATGAGGACTAGACCCCATCATCAAGGTAGGATTAACTTGGAGTTTATTTCTTTATGGACAGGTAATGAAGAGTTTTGGAACATTTTTTAATTATTTACTTGTATTTTTATTAATTGTGACTAAAGCCTATGCTTTAATATCTGTTGAAAAGAAATTTTTTTGGTGGTCAAGCATTTATATTATCCTAATTCCCTTGAGGTAATCTAGAACAACGCAGGGAATGTAGGTGATTTTTAAAGCAGTTAGTTTCATGGTGTTTCATCATTACCTCTTGAGTGGAAGGAAACGAAACTCAAACTGGTCAATTTGGTTTATCAGACACCAGTTTTGCTCACCCTGCTGGGGGAGGGTGATTTTGAAAGCACAGACTTAGAAAAGGCTTTTGGATGACGTGTGGTCCACACTTTCTCTGTGAGTCCTATCACGCTCTGTGATCAAGAGTTGGCTAGAATGTGACAACTCTGGTTAAAAGACAAATTCCATTTGAAAATCCATCCCAACACTAATATTATCCTGACACATAATGGGTTATGGCATGAAACTTGACAGCATACATCACAGCACACTTAATATTTTCCCTGTTGTAGGTGGGTTTTGTTCCTTTAAGGATCAGATTCATAGTGGAGGGTGGGGACTTGAAGTGAGGTGGGGGGGGGGCATGGGGAAGTGAAGAGAGTCACAAGGAATTTGCTTCTAAAATGAGTCTGCCCTCAAGTGCCCTCTTGTGTCTGCTTTCTTTGGCTTTCTTTGCAGAGCAAAGAGCCCACGTGGTCCAGAGTCTTTGAGCCTACTGAGTTTCTCATTTTCTAGTAATTTTTAAACAGGTTTTAAGGCCTCCTAGATAGCCAGGTAAGAGAATTGTTTTCAGAAGTGTTCAGAAGTCTGGGAGATTCTTCGAAGTCCTTTAGCTGACACTGTTTGAGTTTTGTCACAGGTCAATAAAAGTCCCAAAGCAGTGACCAGTGACTGTGCGCTTTATGCAAAGAGTAGTATTTGCCATTGCCATAGTCTGCCCAGAATAGCAATAACAGCACCAAGAAAGGTCAGGAAAAGCAGTGATGAAATGCATCCAGCAGGTGCTAGAGAAGTATTTCTTCCAAGAAGTCCATTATTTCATGAAGTGCAAATGCAGCAGCCATCTACTCTGAAGCCCGACAATATTTGTAGAAAGAAGTGACCTTGTTTTTCACATAGGTGAAGCTATCTATTGATGGGCCAATGTATTAGATTTTCATGAATGGGTGTTTAGAATCTAACTTGGGTGGAAATGAAAGCATGACAACTGCATTGTCTATTGTCTATATTCTAAGATTTTATGTCAATGCAGTGTTTTAAAACCACTTTCCATTTACCTACAACCATTCGAAGGCTCCTCTCCTCTGTGTCTCAGACAAAAACCTAACTGAGCTCCCCCACCGTAGTGAAGCTCTTTGTTTTCATTATTTGTCAGTGAGTGATTCTGTTAAACACTTCCCTCATCTTTCTTCCTCTTATGGGGCCCTTCCACTCCACCCACCTGCCTTCCCTACCCCCAACCACAGATGCCGTGATTCATTTTACTTCACATTTTTTGGAATTCTCATTAGGGAGGGGCTTGAACACTGACAATGTGGTCAACTGCAGAATACTTAAGTATGGCGTTTGGGTGGTTTGGGGGGTCACACAGTTAAAGGTTTCCATTCAGTTGCAGGCAATATCTTGACAGTCAAAGTCAGTGTTCTGGGCTAATCACTTGTCAGTTACATAAGATTCACAAATCCTTCGTTCTGCAGACACACCTGTCTCCTGGTGTGGTCCAAACACAAAGGGATCCAGCAAAGCCCTGATACTTACTTGGGAACAGGCAGACTCACACTGACCTCTCACTAGCAGACTAGGGAAATTTGATCCTCAATCCTCAACCTGCCTGTTCCATGGAGCATTTCACAGCTCTGACCTCGGTTTCCTCATCTGTAAAAGAAGGGAAACAACTTGACTGGGGACTCTGGTGCTAATATCCTTTCCAGCTGTGATGACTCCGTGATCAGTCATCCTTGGACAGTCCTGGTGTTACTGCTGCCGTCCTTTCCACTTCTGTGAATTTCTTCTGCTCCTACTTTTCCAGATTCCTAAGTCTCAAAGGTTTGAGTCACCGCTTCAAGCCGGTCTAGCCAAAGAGAAAATGCTCTTTGCTACTAATCTTCTGAAGACTAACTCATCCCAAAGGCTGTGGAAATCACATCGTTGGCCGTCTTAATGAGGACCAGGCCCTACCACCAAAGCTTGGCAAGATTTGGGGAGCGTCCGAGGTTGCCTTCCCAGCCCCATCTGGCCTTCCTGGATTAGGCAACAGCATTCTAGGAACAAACCCCCAGTGCTCAGTCATGTTTCCCGGCCTTCTGACTCCCGTTCTGATTCTCACACATTTCCTCCGCACCCTGCTGCTCCTGGCAAGACTGAGTTTGTCAAGTTTCATAAGTTCCTGTGGGCCTGTCCAGGTGGTTAGGATTTCAGTTGCTCTTGGCTTCTTAAGAAGTTTTTAAATGCTTTTTATTGATTGGACAAACATGCTAACTTTGAGTTTTAAGCTATTTGTCATTGCCGCCCAAGGCCATTGGCTGCACATTAGAGTTGTCAAGAAACCCATAAATAAACAAGTCAAAGGAAGAGCTGGGGGCCACAAGGCAGTTGAGTTGCAGAACTGGAAGCCAAAAGAACCACTTTCTATTTAGTGCCTCTTTTAACAACCCTGACTATGTGTGTCTGTTCCCTGGTATGTGGGAATAGAGGGCAGATAAATGTGTTGGGACTTCAAGAAATATGTTGCAGTGGGGCATCTATAAAACTGTGCTGTCCTCTGTGCCTTTAAGTTGGTTTGATTTCATTTTACTCTCAGAGTGATGGAATAGTTAACTCTGACTGGCTGTGCCTTTCCTTATAACAACTTGATATTTCTTTTATCTCTAGTAACTTCTGATTATGAATGGCATAGAATGTGAACTAATCGAAGTAATCATTGCTGGCTCATTTTTAGAGTGAAATCCAAGCCATTTAAGGGATGAGATGCCCTTAGAGATGGGATATTTATCCCAACATAGATACACTATTACTTTGGGGTATCAGTCAACTTAGCTGCGGTAACATACAGTCCGCAAATCTCAGGAGCTCATATCAACACATTTCCATTTCTCATTCGCATTGCAGGTAATGGTTGCACAGTAGGTGTTACAGTTTTGCTCTAAACATATCCTCTCTCCAGGAACCAGCACAGTAGCAATCCTTAGCTGAGTCATGCCGTTTTTGTGGCAGCAACAAAAACAGAAAATCAGCTGAAAATGTGATTTTCAAAGAGATTGTTTAGAATCAGCACACTGTCACATCTGCTTACATTTCCTTGGTCCACAAGTCATATGGCTACCTGCAAAGATACTACCGATCACCTGGAAATGGCTGGGCTGGGTAATCACCTTATAGTGAAGAAAGTCAATACAGGTATCAAGACTATAATCCATCATATAGGGTTGTCATGTAACATCATGAGAGAGGGAAGACTCTAGACAGAGCCTCTGACTCATAAATCTATCTCTCCTCCAGTGCTGTCTATCATCTGAAGAAGACAGAGAAGATCTCTTTGTTTTGCAAATTTGGGAAAGTCCGTACCAATATTTCTTTTATGAGCTCAACCTGACTCTGTTCTAACTCCTTTTCGGTGTGTTGATTCCTGCCATAGACTATATCTCCCATAGTATGAGTTGTCTCTATTTTGCTCTATTGTTTGATCTTATTTGGTGACTTGGATGTTTATAAATGTCCATTTTTTCTCTTTTTTTTGACTGACTCTAAAATGGTGCTCTTGCAACTGCAAAATCACTGTGGTTTGGAGTCATGCCAGAAGATGCAGGAATCAGCATAACCAGAGGCTGGGCATGTTGGCTCCAAATTAGATTCAAGAAGTAGAAGATGAGGGAAGAGGGATGTAATAACAACTGCATTGATTTCTTCAATACTAGTTAATTGACTGATCGATCCATTAATTTATTTATTACAGTAAAACCACTAACCAGGAATCTCCTTACTTTTAGAGGAATTATCAAAAGTAGCATTTTGTTCACTTTCCATTCATTAACTTTGTGGTATTAACTTCCTGTTTTATCTATATATCCTTTCTCATGGAATTTGTAGTATGGATGGTATAACTATTATCTCTGACTTTAAGTTGTTACTGAAAAAATAAAAGCAGACAAATGCTTTTGACCTCTAGCAACATAAATTCCTATAATAAAACTTAAAGTAAAAGAAAAACCTGATTTTGATGTAATCAGAAAATCGTCCCTCTCTTTCCAGAAATCAGAATATTTTATGGCCTGTATGCCAAGGAGCTTTGCTAATAAAGACAATTAAACCCCCCAATAAACATTTGTTTTTACTGGCCTGTTTGAAAACAATACATATTATAATAAATAATGTTGGTGACAATGTTGCTAAAATATCTTACCAGAGCTTCAAATCTATTGTCACCAAAACCAGAGATCTTCTATCAGAAGGGGGGGATGCACAGAGGCACCTCCATACACCATTCCCCTGCCTCTGATTGCATTGGTTGGACACCATATCTGAGTCTTGATCTTGGGATCTGATAGAGCTGCAGCTCCCAGTCTTTTTTCTGGCCCTTCTCTTCATGCAGTGCAAAGCCTGACTTTTGTGTTGAATGGAATGAATCAGTGATGAAATGAATGAACAACATCCACGGTCTCATTTCAGATAAGAGAGGAACCTGTAAGACTGGCTACTGCAGGGAGAATGACCGTTCCAAGTCCCCCTGAGTGTTTGCTTGGTGTGCCTCTCCTGGTGTGTCGTTCCTTGGTGTGGTCTCTACCAAGCTCCTCAGGTCCCAGTTTTCTCATAGGATGGCAGTTTTTGTGCCGAGTCCCTGCTTTTAATGCTTTTTTTTTTTTTTTTTTTTGAGTCCAAGCACTAATCACATAACTGTTTCTTACTAAATATTGGCACTTTGGGATAAAACTCAATATTCTCCAAAAAAAAAAAAAAAAAAACTTGATTAAAATACCAAGGGAAAATCTAAAAGGAAGTATAAAATGTTATCCATACAAAAGATGATAGATACTTATCTCTGTTTATAATTTCCCAGTACCAGCCTCTGTGAGAGGTCTTCACAGGCGTGAGAAGTGGGGCCACTTTCTCATTTTGGAGATGTGGAACCCAAAATGAGAAGGAGTTATTGCTGAAGTCCCAGAGTGTTCAGTGGTGGAACTCAGATCAGAAAGAAGTCTGATTCCTTTGCCCATGTTTTGAAAAGCATGTGGTGCCATGAAAAGTGATTCTTGATTATTGACCAAAGAGATGGCTTTAGCAGGAAATTCATATACTGTTTTTCATTGGAATCAGAAAATAGTCCCTGAATTTAGAAATAATAAATAAATAATTTTTAATAAATAAATTGAATAAATAATTTCTTTCTTTTTTTCTTTTTTTTTGAGACTAGGTCTCACTACTTTTGTCCATGGAACCACAGACTCACACTATCTGGGGTACCCTGGACTCAAGCAGTGTCCAGTCTCAGCTTCCCAGGTAGCTGGGATTATAGATATGTGCCACCACACCTGCTATTTATATCTTTTGGAACTAGGTCTCGCTACATTGCCCCAAGTGGGACTCGAACCACTATCCCTGGTCCCCACTGTGGCTTCCTAGGCTGCTGCTTACAGGAGTGTGCCATCATGCCTGGCCTTTATTTCTAATAAATAAATTTTAAATAAATTTAGAAATAGATTTTCTAAATTTAATTGGTGTTGCCTGTGTTTTTGTGTATGTCCTTAGACCAAGCTTTGCCACCATTCTCATACTGCTTCATTTCAAAATGAATGTAACTCTTTGTCTTTATCAATTTTTTTCTTTTGTCCTAACCCATATGCCTCACACTCCTTCTCAACTTAGACTTTTCCAGAAAGTCAGTTAGAAAAGTGGAGTCAGCAGCCCTGACTGTAGAACAGTAATTGCTAATACCCTTGAAACCCAAAGTTTGATTGGTCTCTCATCTTAACTCTCAAGAGTTTCCTTTCTCTCAGGTTCTTAATGAACCACTCATTTTCTTAGTGCCTTGTTTTCATCCTACCAGCCAAAATAGTCTGTTAGAATTAAGGTTATACAACACAAATATATTAACAACATCTTGAGGATGGTTTCCTTGAAAGAGAATTATGCTAACATACTTTATGGTATTTCTTCTTCCAGTTTATACTCATCTTTTAAAAGAATACACTGTGCATTAAAGTAAAATCAAAAAAATCTGAATAAAAAAACGGAAGTGTTGCAGTTATGTCAATTCTATCAAGAACCCACGGATTGTGGGTCTCTGTCAAAAATGTATTTTTTTAGGTGAGATAAAGATGATAAAGATAACTCACTGGGATGACTTTGCTAAGCTGACATGTTTGAATAATTCCCAGGTAACTTATAAGGCCGGAGAGATCTTTATCATGAAAACTTTCTTTGAGCTAATGGCACCAGGGATTTTGCTCAAGCTTTCCATATTTAATATTCAGATGAGTGGCTGCTTGTTCAGCTAGCCTAATCAAGTTAATCCTCTTTCCTCATATGACAGCACTCATATAAAATATTTATTAAATTCTCTATGCAACAGACAAATTTCCAAGTACTGGGGACTCCCAGTCAATCATATAGCTACATATCCAGCCCCCCCAGAAAGATTATACTCCAGCATTAGACACCAAAACTACACAGTATAGAAATGAGCTTGATAGTTTTTAAGGTTATTATAGTTCAAAAGTATCGGTCTGTTGATGTACATTTTAATCATCGTCTAAATTAAATGAAAAACAATGGCCGTATCCCTCTATACAAAGGCTGAAAAATAATCACTGCCTCTTATTGACATTTTCCTGTTTGTGTGTGCCAGCTGACATCATTTATCGGCTGCATTCCTTGACAAATAATTTCTTGCTGTTTGGCTATTTGTAAAGTCAGGAAACATAGAATAAGCTTTAGTGGAAACAATGTGTTAGTTACAATTTCAAGTACTTTCTTTTTTAAAAAAATAATTTATTTATGTATAAATTTCACATTTCTGTGATCTCTGGGGTTCACCCCTCCTGTCCCTGACTGTTCCCTCCCTGTTCCATTCCCCCCCTCCCAGGTTATGTGCTTCAATTTGGTTGTTGGCTTGTTTTGACTTTTCTTCATGGATTTTTGTTTATCTTTCCCATGTCCCATATAATAGTGAAACCATTTGGTTTCTGTTTTTTTTTTCTTTTTGACTTGTTCCTGCTAATATGAATTCTTCTAAGTCCATCCATGTTAGCATAAAATCATCCAATTTGTCATTTTTAATTGATGAGTAATATTTCATCGTGTATAGATACCACATCTTTTTCATCTAGTCATCTGTTTTGGGACATCAAGTACTTTCTCAAGATACTTTCAGGTGGTGATTTTGCTCTGGATTTAAGGCTATGGGTCTAGTTGCTAATCTGGAAAGGAAATGTCTATTAAAACATGACCGATATCCCTAAATTCTGGAGGTGCAGGGAACACAGTATAATTACTATGCTTTTTAAGGAATATATAAGAGGAAGACATACAGATTGAGTATGTTGTTTCAAAATATAGTTGACATAGTGTTAAAAATGCACTTATTCTATTTCTTGACTATGTATTTTATCCTATACCCTTTGCACTACACAATGGTCATACTCCCCATATGGTTCAAATATTTACAATATTTTATCTTTCTTTTTTTTTTCTTCCTTTGTTGTATATTGAGACCAAGATTTGGGCACTTTATTAACAAAAAAATAGTAAATGGAATGCACACTGACTTATCTTCATTGAGGCAATGGGGAATCTGGTGTAATGTAAAGAGGTAGGAAATCTATCTTCAGCTTTTCTGTCATTCTCAAAGAGCTTTTTGACATGAGCCAAACTTCTCTTAGAGCTCTTCTCTAGAAGACATTGGGGTAGCTGGGGGTACATGGCTCTTAAC
The DNA here is from genome assembly GCA_004024945.1 of Uropsilus gracilis. Lineage (NCBI taxonomy): Eukaryota > Metazoa > Chordata > Mammalia > Eulipotyphla > Talpidae > Uropsilus > Uropsilus gracilis. The sequence goes on from PVHY01015182.1 coordinate 10,538, forward strand.
TCCCAACTTTTCTAACATCATATAATTCCCCCCTATATTTATCCATTTAAACTTGGGAAGATGGAGAGTTCCTCACCTCCTCATTATTTAATGTCCTTGTTCATATTTACTAACCCTTTAAGGATTTGGATTCATCATTAGTGATGGCACTTCTTTCCTGCTTTATTAATAAAAAAGCACAAAGTGAAGTGACTTCACTCTTAACCGCTTAGCAATTGAGTGAAAGAGTGAGGAATGCACACATTGTGGGGGAGAACAAGCATCCTGTTACTTGCTATTTAGGATTTGGGGGTTTGTAATTATTCTTGAATATTTTAAGTACAGACAAAAAAGTACGTACTTGCAACAAGAATGGTTTTCAGAGCTTGTAACCATAGTGCATTCTTTCATTTTCATGGTTAGAAAATGTAAATCAATTTTGTGAAAAGTAGCGTATTCAAGATTCAGAAGACGAGGCCTTGACTATGTCAAGTATTTTAGTACATCATTCCTCAGGAACCTTCATGTGGGTGTCTTATAAGTTGGGAGAAGCTAGGGTAGGGGATCCTCAAAGAAGATGGTGACCGTTTCTGTGTGCAACGCAAAGCCTACGGCCAAGGATGCTTTTTGATGGATCCTTTCTCCAGCAAGGACACTGAAAATAATATTCTCATCATCAAATGATCAAAATAGTAATGGCTTATTTACTCTCCCCAAGGGAGATTGGGAAATACACCCGATTAAAATTCAAGTGACTCTCTGCTTCGGTCTGCCAACTACTAGGATAAGTCAGCCTCTTTATGTGCTCATCTTGGCAAACTATTCCACAGGCCCTTTACCAGAGAGACAGGAAACGATGATGACAGAGCTGGGCAAGCCCAGACCCCACATGAGCCTTCTCTGTAATTTTAGAAGACTCTGGAAACTGGACCATCGGCTTTAATTACCTATGTCGGGAATCCTGTGTACATTAGGTTGCATTTCTCAACAGCTCCTCTGAGCCATGCCCCTAAAAACAGCTCAGACCTGCTCCATGGGGTCGTTAATCCTGGCAGCTGGGGAGGGTGAGCTCATTTGAGGCATATGTTTCTGTAAACAACTGAACTATCTACTATGATAAACACAGTAGGGGCCCGACTATCTCATCACTGCCTCTCATTTCATGCAGCTCGGGGGAAAGGTGCACACTTTTACCTTTTGACAGATATCGGTCAGAGAAATTTCAGCAGACTTCTAGATCTCTGCCCACTCTCTGCAAGCTCAACCTGCCAAACCACTGCCATGTACTATCGTGATGGTAATGCAAGTTCAGTGGCTCGTTGCCACTCCTTAGCTGTTTCTCAGAGCCACTGAGCTAATCTAAACAGAGGAACCAAGCTTGTGGTACCAACAGCACTAAATAGTTAAGGTGGGTTGGGGTTGTATGTTTTTTTCCCTACTTTCTATACAGAACCATTGTAAAATGACAATCATTTGATAGAGAAAAAGGGCAAGATTAAACCAGTTGCTTAATAGTACAGCTTACAGTGACAGAATTGTACCAAGAACCTTTTACTCTTTTATTTTGCATAATGTCAGCTAACCCTTACAGACAAACACAAAATGTTACTTAGCAGCTGTTTTATTCTCAACTTAGGATGTCAAACTTTTGGTAGATATTCATTCACGTAAGTTTTATGATAAGGATACCATGCCTGTTGAAGTTCACATTATGTTACTGCATCTGTGTGATTATATGTTATAATGCTATAAAGATGTTGTGACTTGCAAATGATTTTGAGAAGTTGTTCATGAATGTGCCTTAAATTCATCATTTCTACTTAATTCAAATTTAAAGTGAAAATAGAGCATGCATTAAAAATGTGCTATTTTTATTGAAGTAACTATTTTATTATGCTATTTTATTGAAGTGCTGGTTTACAACATTACTTGATTTAGGGATATAGGCTCATGCTCTTCAGTTATGTTACCACACCACACCCATCACCAAAACACCACAGTATACTGAGTCTTAGACCTCTTGACTCTTTGATGTTTTTTCATAATGGTGAAGAAAAAACTGATGAACAGAATATATAGACAGTCATTTTTAATTCACCCTAGTAAATATTTTTTATATACTAAATTGTGCTGGCTAATTTGTTGAAAGGTGTGTCTATTCATTAGAATACTTGACTATAGCAGCAATAATTATCTTACAGATTTATCAAAAGCTATCATCTTAAATAAACTAAAATGTTCAAATACATTTTCTTGAGAGAAAACACACAGCACTATTTTCTTTAACCTGAATTTGTTAGAATGATGGCTGCTGAGAATTCCAGGATGTGACGGTTTCTGGGACCTGTAGATATTACAGAAACATGATGTCTGCAGACCTCAGATCAGATCCCCTTTAAAGAGAAAAAAATTCTTTCACCTGGCAATATGGCAAAATATATGAAGGGAGATTAATTTAAGATTGGCTCCTCAAAAGCATTTGTTTCTATAGAAAAAGACTTAAACAGGCTTCTGAGGAATATTTTTTCCTATCAAGAAATAGCATGGGAGACTGAACCAAAGAAAATATCTCAATAGCAAATAAGTGCATGAAGATGGAAATCTACACCACATTGTATGTTATCAGGAAAGTGCAAATTCAAATAACAATGGGATACCATTACATCTATGAGCGTGGCAAAAAACCAAATCTAACAATACCAAATGTTGGTGAAGCTATGGAGCAACTGGAACTCTCAGTCATCATTGGTGGAACACAAGCTGCAAAAGTCACTGCAAAAAAGTATGGTGGTTTTTACGAAATAAACCTACTCCCTTCTATGATCTAGCCAGTATGTTCCTTTTTTAAAAAACCCAATGAAAGTGAAACCCTACATCCACATGAAAACCTGTACAGGAATATTTTTGCAACAGATTTATTTATAATTTATTTGTAATTGCTACTATCTGGATATAACCAAGATGAGCAGATAAATAAATTGTGGCATCTGTAGACAACAGAATATTATTCAAAACCAGAGTGAAAAACCTATCAAATCCTCAAGAGAATTAAAGGGAATGTAAATGCGTATTACTAAGGAAAGACTCCAAACTCCCCCCAAATCTATACAGTATGATTCCAACTGCATGGCATTTCGGAGAAGGCAAAACTAGGATGGCAGTAAAAAGCTTACTGACTGCCAGGGCTGGGGGTGAAGGGGTGGAGGGGTGAGGGGGGGGGATGAACAGATGGAGTGCAGATGATTTTGAAGGAAGTGCAGCCTTGTACAATCCCTCCACTATAAACATGTTCCATTATGCATCGCACAAACCCATGAATGTATAAGAACACTGGACCCCAATGCAAGTTATGGGCTTCAGGCAACTATGTATAAATGCAAATTCATAAATTATGACAAATGCATACTTGGGAGAGAGGGGTAGTTAAGGGTAGAAACTCTTCATGAATGGGAGGAAGAGGATAGAGAAAACTCTGTACCTCTCACTCAGTTTTGCTGTGAACCTAAAACTCTGAAAATTAAGTGCACTATAAATTATTTTAAAAAGGAAATACACTGGCATTTGTAGTTCTGGTCACAGCTTACATTTAAAAATTGTATTTAAAGTTGATTGTATAAGTGAAAATGGCAACCATTTCTTTACTTGTCTTCAGAATGCTCACATGAAGTTTTTCATATCTCAAAATGCTATGAAAAAGAAGGTAGGTCGTAAGTTCCTATTTGACTCTTATCATTTCCAAACCAAAAGTCGAGTCTATGCCTTGCATCTCAATTTCTTGTAGCTCTACACTTGAGTCTCAGAAGCAATGAAAACTGTCCAATATTGTTTCAGGCAGCACCCAATTAGCTATTTTTCCTTTACTGTCATTATTCTCATCACACAAAGAAATAGCAGAAAGTAGATTACATATTATTATATGCTTTTTTCTTCCCGATAGAATTTTTGGTCACATGTACTTCTAATCAGTGAAGTTTAAGTGATTTTTCTTTCTTATAATAACAGACATTAAGCTCCCTATTAAACATTTTCTATTTTCAATTTATCACTATAAGCTACAGTAATACTGAATCATTATTCATAAGAGGAAGGGTTTATTTCCCCATTTTCATCATAGTTCCCAAAGTGCTTTTTTTGGATGATTTCATTTCTTCTTCCAAGAAGTAAATTGATTAACCTTCCTTTGAAATATAAATCATTCAAAACTGTTCTGATATCTAGTTTAGTCACAAATGAGACAGAGAATTTCTACAACATGACTTTCATTTTGTACAGAGTGTTTGTTGAGTGGGTGGGAGTCAGCACCATAAAAAAAAAGACAAACACTCCTTTGTCTGTCTCTTATTCCAGATTCTAGAATTCTGGGGTTCCATCCAAACTTTGAAATAATACTTTATGTTCATCTCTCCGCTCTTGATAAGACAGTTGTCCATAAGCAGAGATTTTTTAGAACTAAACTTCCTTTTCAGATTGAGCTAAGACTAAAGTTTCTACTTATCTTCATGTTTGAAATAAACATTTCCAGCTGTCATTTTTTTTCATATAAACCTATTCTTTATTCAAGGATGTATAAAACTAAGAATTTAGAACTTGGTTTTAAAAAGTGCTAATGATGTGTACATACATTTTAAAAATGTCCAGTGATGACTGATGACAATATCTACTTTTCTGTGTTTTTTTTAAACTTTGCTGAGTATGAAGATGTTCTCATATCTGTATTTGATGTCCCGTAAATTTGTAACTTTAGAGATTCACTATTCACCCAGAAAATATTTAAATGTCTTCTTTATGGTTGGCACTGTATAATTCTGTGTAAGAATTCTTATACAGAATTCATTTGAATATAATTTCCACTTCCTTAAAAATCTGAAACGCTTTGGAATATTTCTTTTCCCATTATAAAAATATCATACTCACATTAAAAATATTTTGGAGAGAAAAAGAGTTAAAATACACCAATACTCTCATCTCTCCGTGATCACCATATTATCTGATGTTTTCTTGATATTTTTAAAAACTTTTCTCAGTTGTATGTTTTAAAATATATTTTAATAATCACACTGCATATGTATTTTCTGTAGATTAATTTTATATCCATATTTTCTTTCAATGGACTATTATATTCTGATAAAGCATATTTAAAATTTTAATTTTTAATAATAAATAATAGTATTTTTAGTTTATTAATTTTTCATAAAATATTTTTGAGAACAGAAAGGTAGATTAACTGATATATTCTCCAAGGGAGCAGGAAAGAAGATAGGAGATATTACTTGAGCCTAAAAACAGTTTTTGCCTAAGTAAACTTTTAAGTAACCTTGGTTTTATTATTTTAAGGATAATGTATAATAAAAATATGAAATCTCCTACTTGCTATTCCTGCCAGCACAACCCCCATTAATCTCAAGCGATAACCATTTTTAAAGGTCTCAACTATCTTTAGAGAAATTTCCAGGAATGTAAAAATGCATTCTAACAAATCAATTTTTTTCTACATTTTATTTTATCCATCTAAGTATGTGTGCCCACAGGCCCTGAGAGAATCCATCATACTTTAACTTAATAAATGTTGCACTGTTTTCTTTTTCATATTTGTTGATAAACTTGTCATTTTTTTTAAGCCTCGAAGACATTTAAACATCATCTACTGATGAACATTTCAATTCTTTTTGTATTCTTGCAGTTCTAAAACGTGTGCACTAAGATGATGCCTTGAGTCAGTTAGGAAATGACACTTTTGGGGGAAGGATGTCTTCTACAAACCATTCTGGGTTTTCCATTCTCCATCCTTCTCTACATCACTTTCTTCCCTGGAAGGCTTGTCTGTAAATGGAAAGCATCAATGAACTCCCTTTGAGCTAGCTTTCGGTTGGGTTCAGCCAATGAAAGCAGGTACAGGAAATTGGAGGTGGGCATTCAGGAGCAATTGAGATATTTATTTCCTAGACTCCATTCCTTCCCGGTGGCTGAAGACTTGCCCACTCCCTCAAACTTTCTCTTCCAAATTCCTTCTCTTATATCTGCTCCCTTGCCTGCCCTTACACTTCTGTGCCCCTAGGATCTCTATACCCAGAACCTCCCAACCACTGTACCATCAACTCCCTGTCCTTCACGGTCCCACCAGTTCACTTAAGTTCCCTTAGCAGTGCAGGTTAGTTTTCCTGTATTGGAATTCCATATAAGCAACATCACACAGCATGTGTATTTTCATGCCCAGCTTCTCTTGCTCAGCCTGTTTTACCGATTCATTCACATTGTCTCATCTGTCATGAAATTTGTTCCTTTTTATTGTGACGTAGTATCCTATTTTATGGAGTTATCACAATTTGTTTATTCACTTCTTCTGGTTCATGTGGATGGTTCCTAATTTTGGGGTATTGTGAGTAAAGCTGCTGTGAACTTTTATAGAAATGCATGCTATAGACTTATGTTTTTATTTCTCTTTGATCAATCAGAAACATTAACTTTTTTCTGCATCATTGTATTATCTGGATGAAGAGATAGAAGAAGGTTGATGTTAGCGAGGTGTATATCTGAAGCGATCTATTCATTTTCAATTTTGCCAAAGCACCATTCTATTAAGTTTCTCCTGTAAAAATATCAGGTCTACCAAAATGTTTAAGGTGCTCCTTTTGGACTATTATTACAGTATTCCCACCTACCGATTGTTTTTTTTTTTTTATTCTTGTATGACTAATGATATTTGATTAGAACCTGAGTACTTAAAATACAAAATGACAGCTCCTTGTTTTCCACTTTCAGTGGACAGTTTTCTGTCTCTTCACATGATCTTCCCTCAGCCACCACTACTCTATCTGGTTTCTGCTACTATTGTTGCCTTCACTAGAAATTGCATAGAAGCCGTCATAGAATATGTAGCCACTTGAGTGTAACTTTTATTTACTTCACCTACTATTTTTGAGGTTCCTTCCTTCTTGTGTTTCACATATCAGTAGTTCATTCCCTTTAGCCCTTTGCAGTTTTCCAGTGTATGACATCCATCCCCTTGCATGAATGTTCACATTTTGTTTAGCTACATCCCTTGAAAGACTTGGGTTATTTCTAATTCGGGGCTATTAGGAGTCATTATGCTGCAAATATTCTCATAGAAATATTTCACTTGTCTTGGGTATACATTTAGAGTGTCTTTGAGAGTTTGGGGTACATGTATGTTTAGCTTTTTAGGTGACTGAGAGACTGGGAAGTGGACAAACCACTTTCCATTCCCACCAGCATGTTTGAGAGTCCAGGCATCTTAATGTTTAAGGGGCCTTCGTGTCGCCATGCAGCAGGCTGTACTTGCTTCTACACTCCTGGCTGACATTAGCATGACCTGTCATCTTCCACATAGTATTTCCTCAAATTCTGAAGTCCCTCCTTCTTTAGCTTACTGCTTTTTCCTACTGCCATACTGGAAAGTCTTCTGCCCTCACTGGTCATACTTGCCTGTTTGAAAGAAAGGATGGTTGTTTGCTTGGAGATAATACACAGTGGTTTGAATTGGCATGAGTTTCAATAATGGATTGGCTACCATTTGGGGGGATGTGCAATCTCCTTTAAGACAAATCCAGAGACTTTACTATTTAATCTTCACAATATAAAGCAGTTTTGTTACCTCCATTTTTCAGTGTAGGAAGCTGGTCTGGGATGTTGATTAACTACCTAAAGTTATGTAGTTCCTGAGCTGTAAAGATGGTGGGTTCCCTCATCATTCTCTACACCATCTGCTTTATTGTTAGGAATAGCAGTACAACCCATTGCCCATGAACTATATTAAAATAATAATGAAAGCTTTTAAAAATATACCTTGTCACTTAACTTGTGATATGGGTCAAAATCAGAGTTCCTGGCAACTTCCCTAAGGAAGAGGCCTCAGAAAATATTTTCTACTTTGCCCTTTCCTTGGGGGTCATTTCTTTTCAAATTCCCTTTAAATTCTCAGCGTCCTTATAAAGTCTGAAAGAAGAAAATGCCCTTATTTTTTTGGTAAGAACTTCAGATTAAAAGACATTTGAGTGTAATGTAGCAGAAAGAAACACACTTGGGAATTAGATGGAGCTCGAAAATTGACTTTGATACTAAAGATCTGAGTACTTTGGGAGAAGTTCTTAAAAGATAATCCTACCTCCTCCTTGAAGACAAATGCTCAAATGTTACTAACAAAAAATATTAGTCTTTCTCCCTCATTTTCTTTGGCAGTTTATCATTGTTTTATTAACACCGAGGCATTCAAATGAGACTGAGTCTAGACCACATGAGAAAGATGGTAAGGGCTAGTCCTGATTTTAGATAACCATTTATGCAGAAAGATATGCTATGCAGTGGTATTTGCAAACATGAGCTGCCCCAACTCAACATGTTGTATTCAGCAGTTAAAATATAATTTCGAAAGTGTAGGAGAGACAGAACATGAAGAGACTTGTATAGTTTGGGGCAAATGTGGAGCTCATGATTGATCGCGGGAATCCTGTTTTCAAGCCCAGGGAAGGTGGATGAAAATTCATGTAATAGGAGGAGTTGGAATTAGGGTGCAGCCTCCTGGCACGCGTTGATCCAGCACCTCCAATTCCTGGAGGCGATGCCTACGTGATTTTGCCTGCTGCATACTGCAAATCAATCAACTCTCCTTATTTTAATTTGTAGCCAATTGTGCAACCTTTTCTTGTTTGTTTTTGTGAGGATTTCCTTTGCTTTATCACTGGCAGGAAAAACTTATCCCTTGAGATTTCCTCTGGGACATGATTATTTACAGTAACTACAATTTAATGAATTCTTGAGGATTTCTTCCTGTTTCAGCTTCAATTTTTTTACTCTTAAATGTAGTTCCTTTGTTTTTGGCTGCTTTTATGTGGGGGGGGGTTTGAATAATTAAAAAAATACATCTTCAGCTTATTCGTGGGCATTGTGTGTATTGTTTATATGTAGACTATTCATGTTTCGTTATTTTGTGCATTATGCCTTTACATAGTGAGATTATGTACCTCAACCACTCTCTTCTTATCGTCCTTGCTACAATAACCAAATCTGTCTCCTATCTAGTCTCCATGACCCTGGACTCACTCATTTCTCAATCTTTTAACACAAGGACATCAGAATGATATCATCAACATCATTACTGGCAGCATCAAATTTCTGTTGGTTTACATTATTGTCAGCATTTTTGAATATAGGTTCCCCTATATTCATCACCATAGTCCAGTCATCACCATAGTCCATTTTATTCCTTCCTGCTTTGTTCGCAAACCTTCCTCACCCACTGCCCCTCCCCCACAATCTCAGTGTTTATAGTCAGCTTTAGGATTTTTTTTTATTTATGACTTTATCTGACCTTTGTTTAATTTCTCTATACTCCACATATGACACCACCCGCTATTCTTGAAGTCAGAACATTCTTTGAGGAGAAAACTGGATCATATGTGTTTGGTATCTTTCAAGGGTATTGTGGGCTGGGTTAGCACAATTCAGCCTTGCACCTCTCTTGTCATGAATTCTTGTTTGTTTGTTTGTTTGTTTTTCAGACTAGGTCTCGCTATTTTTGCCCATGGAACCTCAAGCTTACATTGCTTGGGGTACCACGGACTCAAGCAGTCCCCAGCCTCAGCTTCCCAGGTAGCTGGGATTACAGGTACATACCACCACTCCCAGCTATTTTGGGGGGACTAGGTCTCACTGCGTTGCCCCGATCAGGACTCGAACCATTATCTCTAGCCCCAGCTGCTTCATAGGCTGAAACTTACAGGCACGCACCACCGTGCCCGGCTTTGTCATGCATTCTTAACCCCCTCTGTGTCCTGGCCACACAGCTGACTTGAGAGTCACCAGTGACCTTTCCCCTTTGCGTTCCTCTTGGTCTCTGGCCTATTTTTCTCTCTGTTCTGTGAAGCTCATCCTTACCCCACCACTTTTTTCTGTCTACTTCATCCCTACTAGTCATGTAGGACCCAGCTGACACTTGACTTCTTGTTGGAGTCTTTTCTAATGCCCTCCAGATTGGCTGGTGTGCTATTTTTTCACTCCCCTTCCCTGGCGGAGAGGACACCACCACACTATTTTTGAATGATAGAACTATCACCATGTGAGGTAAGGGTTCTGCCTTAAGAGGAAGGCACTCAGTAGGTATTTGTTAAGTGCAAGTGAATGAAGGAAGGCACTACCTTGAGACAGTGCAGAAGGAAACTGGAGTCACTGCTTGGATGGGACTCCACCCTAACTAGGTGTATGACCTCTGTCCAGTTACTTCACCTTGTAGCCTTAATCTCAACCTCCAACTGAAGAGACTGAGCATGAAATTGAGTTTCTTCCCCCAGAGGAAAACAAACAGTATTAAACAGTGATTCACAAACATTAGAGCATTAGAAACTCTGATTACTACACCTGACTAATAATATAGATGATGTTGGGTGGTAGAGGGTCATCTTCTTTAAAATTTATATTGTTGCTGATTTGGGGATAAAAACATTAAGTCCATAAGTGCATAAAAATAATAATCTTATGTTTTCCCGGTCTCGGTTACTCATGCCCACAGGAAACAGATCTTTGGATGGGGAGGTAACATTCAGCATGACCCTGGCTGTTTGCATGAATGAGTGACAGATGCCCCCCTCTCCCCCCTCCTCAGCCTTGCTTTGAGACTGTGGTTCAAACTTCAAATATCCTGGAGTCAGATGGCCTGAGTCTACCTCCTACTGTAAACCAGGCACTCAAGGACTTTGCCTAGCCTTCCTAGTACTGTATTTGTTAAGCTAAGCCTGTAAGATAAACACTCCATTTCATTACCATCATAAATTGTGAATGATCTCTTCCTATTTAATGCAAGTTTAAATTGTATGTAGTTATCTGGGTATGTTGTTAATTTGAAAATGTGTGACCCCTCACAACTATTAGATAACTTCACTTCAGGTGTGAAAGGATGGTGCCCCCAATCTGATCTTTCGAGATGGGAAGGCAGAGCACTGGCCTTTCGATGCCATCAAGATGGTATAAAATACACATCACTTTGTGATCCCATTCTTTCCAGTACCTACTATGAGACTAAATGCTACAAGAGGGATCAAGTTGGTTCCCAAGTAACTGGTAATATACTAAGAGCAGATTACCCCAGAACTTGGCACAAAGAAAGTGATTCATGGACACAGCTAGCTCTTACTGTTACTGATAATGGTGGAGATATTTGTATTTCTAATATGTTGGATGTTTTGTTGACTCACTTAGGCTAATCATCATATTTATCTTTCAAATAATCTTGGAAAATAGGTGATAGTCCCATTCCTAGAGAAGGAAGCAGGGGTCAGAAAAGTTTAGGAATTTGTTCTGGGGAGTAAGGGGAAGAGCCAGCATTTAACCAAGTCAGTTCTCTTCTGAGGCAGATCACCATATCACAAGGTGGCACCAAGACACTCAAACCCCCCTGGCACAGTCCAGTACAGGCCTCTCCCCTTTGTCTCCCTGCACCCCACCATTTGTAACCTCAGTTCCAAAGTTATATTTCTAGGATGGTTATTGACTTGACTTTTGTTTTGTTTCTCTCTGCTCCTCAAGTGAAACAATCCAGCATTTGTCCTTCTCCTATTTTGATTAGCTGAGTCCCCTCCATCCATGCTACACTTCCATCCATACTGTAGCAAATGGCAAGAGGTTTGTTGTTTGTTTTAGTAACTGAAGAGTATGTTGTTGTGCATATGATCTACATTTTTCTGATGCTGGACATGTCTGTGTGTCATGTCCAATCAATGAGAGGGTGGATTTATTTTGTTTGAGGGGTGGTGGGGATGGAGACCAGACTGATGTTTCAACTCAATCCACCACCCCTTGGTGTTAGCATAGACTTACACAGACTTCTGCCTCTGAGAAGCTCTCTGTCAAAAACACCCACTCTAGTCTTGATCCCTTCTCAGTAGAACACCAGATATGCCTGCTTATTTCAAGAAGCTTCTAGGTTTTATAACTCAAAATACCCATCAGTGTTAAAAACTTGATAGCAGGCCTGGCATGGTGGTGCATGCCTGTAAGCGGCAGCCTAGGAAACTGCAGCCTGGACCAGGGATTGCGATTCGAGTCCCTCTGGAGGCAACGTAGCAAGACCTAGTCCAAAAAAAATAGTTGGGTGTGGTGGTGTGCACCTGTAATCCCAGCTACTTGGGAAGCTGAGACTGGGGATTGCTTGAGTCCATGGTACCCTGGGCAACGTGAGCCTGCGTTTCCACAGGCAAAAAATAGTCTAAAAAAAAAAAAAACCACAAAAAAAAAAACCCAAAACATGATAGCTTCTGAGCTCTTCTTTATATTATTTTTTATGCACCAGGCCTCTTTCCAAATATGTTACATGTGATAACTTAGTCCTCACAATAGGACTGAGTATTGATATTATTATTGCCATTTTGTGGATGGGAACATAGATGCAGGTGACACGATGTCACAGCACTAGGGAGTTCTCTGGGAGCCATGCTCTTCACCACCAGCACCCTACCAGCTGTCTAAGGTATCTGCCTCGTCACCCACACATGCCCTGTCTCTGTGCACACAACTGATTTAATAGAGCTTTAGTTGTATTGTCTCCTTATATTGTAGACACTGGAGTCACAGGAGTAAGGCAGAAAAGGTCCTGGTCCTCATGGTAGAGACAGAGGAAATTCAGAATACATACCTACCGAGAGAAGCCTTAGCCGGAACTACAAATGAACAGGTATTCTGCTGTGTGTATTTACTAGAAAGTGTTGCTCAAAGTGGTGAACAGTCTGGTGCCTGCTAGGTGGGAGATTCTGAGGGTTCTCCCTCACCTGTCTCAGAATCAGAATCTGCATATTAGTCAGGCCCCTCCTCTCTGAGGCGACCCCAGAGCACATGGAAGTTTGAAACACATTGCGTAGCAGACAAAAGTTTCCATTGTTCACAGCCAAGTTTCATTCTTTGTCACTCCCTTCCATTCACACGCACACACATAGACACATACATAGACACATACACAGAGTATATATACATAAGTGGAAAACATAGACTTTGCCTCATGTTATAAGAAGAACCTATGTTTGTACAGTGTATTCTTAAAACAGAATTTTTGTCATAGAACTAATGATATAATAGAGGGTTGACTGTTGCTTCAACATGAAATGATTCATAACTGACTAGAAACATCATAAAAGAGAAGCTGCAAGTACAATTTCTATATCCTCTTAAATTATGTAATTTAATGTTTCAACTCCAATAAAATGAATGAAATATACTATTAGTTAATTATATAAAGAACTTCAATTTGCTCCAAATACACATATATAGTATATAAAGTATGATGCCAGTGTAAATTTGATCTAAATTAGTATATCATTTATATGCATTATTTAAACACTTAACTACATGACTGGGTTTTGCATTTTGAAGGGTAGGTCACCTTCAATTTCTTTGATTTTCTTAAGCTTATACAAGTTTTTCTCTGAGGAAAGTTCCCCATAAAAATTAATATTCAGAATCATCACAGTTGCTGTGGAGTTTTAAGATACTGCTACTCAGAATCCTGTAGTTTGTTTCAGTAAAGGTTTATGGCATGTTTCATTTTGAAAAGTAAAAACTACCCATGTTCCTCTCCTTTGCCCTGCTTAGCTATCATTTTCTTAGAATTCTTTTATATAACAAAGATTAAACAGAAGTCACTGGGCGGTGACTGCTACTTGAAAGCTAGCTGACTGGTCATTAGTAATGGTGACCAGTCTATCCATTCCAGTTTGCAGAGGACTTTTCCTGATTTTTAGCACTGAAAGTTCCAAGAGCTAGAAATCACCTCAAAACTGTAATGACTGATCATTAAAGGTTAATTAAAAAACAAACCAGTATTCAACGTAATCATCACAGAATTTTGAGCACAATAGTATATATATATATATATATATATATATATATATATATATATATTATATTTTGCTACTTTAGTGGAAACTCCAAAACACAGCTAAAATTTAACAATATCAAATTCTAAATAGCAATATCAAATGTTAAATAGCATCAAATAGATAGAAGGAGCATTTGGTGAAAAAAAATTAATTTGGCCATATCCTCCTTCTCCTGTCTCAGTACTGTGGTAGAGCTGTTGGAGAGAAAGAGAAGAAATCAGGACTAGATATCACCTTTATGATACACTGACTGAAGTCCAGAAAGGAGTTAAAGAATAACTAGGGATTCTAATTTTGTTTATGCAGTTTTATAAAACTGAAAAATATAAACTGTTTTACTGTGATGTACCAGACAGATTAATACTGAATTCCTCAGGGGCTCGGTAAGTCAGAAAACGTGTGCTTTCCATCAGGAAGGATTGACAGTGATTTCTTCAGTCATTGGTTTATTTTTGAAAATTTTGGGACATATTATGAATGAGATGCTATACAAAGTCACTTTCATGTTACTTATAACTCCTTTGAATGTAGAGTAAGTAAATAATTTGTACTGGAGAGTATATTAAAGTGTTTGTTGTATAACAAACTAATTCAAAATTTAGAGTCTTAAAACAGCAAAATTTATTTTTTCTCATTATTTTGTGGGTACATCTGGTCTCAGTTGACTCATTTGAGGTGTGTGGTCTCGAAAGCCTTCACTACAAGCTCACAGGTTGAAAGGTAGAGGTACTCAACTGGAACAGTCTATCTCAACTCTATATGATCCCGCATTCTCGAGCAAACTAGTCTGGGTTTATGACTTGGCAATTAAAGAAGAGCAAAAAGAGCACTGCGTGAGTGCTTGCTGGCATCATCTTCACTCATGACCCTTTGGCCAAAGTACGCAATTCTAGATTCAGATCTAGATGGTTAACACTAGATTCAAAAGTTAGTGAAAAACACTCTTACCTCTTGATGGGAAGGTCTGTAAAATAAAATTGCAGGTTTGGGCAAAATTTATGGCTACATTGCCAGCAACCACAGAGGTGGAACTATTAAGCCATTAAAATATTTTATAACACAGAAGTTCCTGGCTTAACGTCTGCCAAAGTAATTAAAAGGTGTGTTACAGATGACATGCATCATATAGACAACACAAATTTGCTGACTCTTTTCTATAAACATGAATGGCTATTAGAATCATCCTGTGTAGCACATATTTTTGAAAAACAAGTACAACTTATCACTTCAAAGTAAATATGACATTTCACCAATAAAAAAGTATCTGCTTTTCAAAAGAAACTTGTGGCATGAAAAAATCTTTTGACACCATTGTCTGAAGACATTTCAATGTGAAAGGATTTTTTTCCCTCAAAAAATACATATTGAGTTTGTACAAGAAAATCTGAGATGTATTCACTACTTACTATTGAGCTGTACATACATGTGAATATGTTGGGAAGAATGGATTAACAGAAGATATATGTCATATAGCTATGGGTTTCCAACTGTACTCCAAAGTTAGTGATAGAAATATTATTTTATATTGAAACAAAATGGTCATATTTTTCATTCCAAACAGAGACTTTATTCATACTAGCCAAGTTGCAAATAGCTCAACTATGCACTAACACTGGAATGAATAAACAAGTTGTGTGCAACACAACACTCTTCAGTGATGAAAAAGAGCAAACTATGGATACTTGCTACATCATGGAGGAATGTCACAGGCATTATGCTAGACGAATCGAACACACAAAAGACAATACAGCAGTTGTACTTATGTGAAGTTCTAGAAGAGGAAAATCTACTCCATGATAAAAAGGTCAAAGAAGCTAATGCATCAGGATTGGGCAGGGACTGAAAAGGAGCAGAGGGGAAATTTTTAGAGTGATGGTAATAGAAATGACAGAGATGTAAGTGCACAGTTGTATAAGCAGGTTAAAATATATCGAATCATACACATCATTTTTTGTGGTTTCCACCATATATTTTGATTTAAAAAATGAAAACAAATATTAATTCACAGATTTGCTTACTTACCCCCTCCCCACCCTCAGAACTGTCAGTTATTTTAAAATTATCTTCTGTGTATTTCTAAACTTGAACAAAACTCTGGGCTTTGGAAAATATTAAAAGTTGGTTTCCTCACTGCAGGGGAATGGGGTAGCTAGTATGGAAAGGAAAAGCCCCAGAACTATGCTGTCCAATGTGGTAGCTATCAGCCACACATGGCTTTTAAACCCCTGGAATGTAGCTAGAACAAATTAATGATGTGCTGTGTCAAATATACATTAGATAAGGAGGACTCAGTACAAAAAAGTGGCCAACTAGCTCATTGATAGTTTTTCATGTTGATTGTATATTGAAATTTTGGATGTACTATCAAAGTAAATATATTTAAAGTTTATTTCAATTGTTTGTTTGCTTTGGAAGATGTGACCACTGGAAAGTTTAATTATATAGGTGACTTGTATTTCTAACTTTAATTTTTATTTATTTAATTTTTTGAGACGAAGTCTTGCTATGCTGCCCTGGGCAGGTCTTGAATACGCAGACTCAAGTGATTCCTAGTCTCGGCCTCCCTTCCTAGGCTGGGATTAAAGGCACTTGCCACCGTGTCCAGCTATTTCTACCTTTTAGGCAGTGCTAGACAACCAAATTGCATATGGTTATAGTCCAGTATGTGAACTCTTTGTTCAAACTATTTGGAATTGTAGACAGGAATTTAAAAAAATTCACTATGAAATATGAAACTTCCCCTTGAGTCAGCCTTGATGAGATCTGAGTAGGAACAGGGGGTTCTTAGGAGATGTTGGTATACAGGTGTATGAACTGGTAAAAACTCATTAAGTTGTACACCTAATATCTGTGGTTCTCACCATATGCTTTGATTTTTAAAAAAATGGAGATACAAGATGATAAGCAGCTTGTTCATATTCCCATAATATCAGGGCTACAGACACAGAAAAGCCTACTTGAGGCTTACTCTCACCCTAAAAGAAGCATACTAATAATACAAGGATATTATATATAATATAACAATATAATATCTTGAATTGCTGTCTATTTGTTCTAGATATGATTTTTCAAATAATTGTATTGTTTTCTGGGACAAGTCCATATTCTTATTTATTTTCTAGGAGAGTGCTAAAGTTATAGTAGTTTTTAATTTTAAAGAAAAAGGAAGGTCTGGAATATGTGTTGAATGGCTTTAAGTAGATACTATAACTTTGGAAAAAAGATTGGCATTATTTTTTTAAAGCTAAATTCACTTACCAGGTAACCCGACAATGCTATTCTTAGGAATACACTGGGGAGAAACTCTTGACAGTGTAAGATAAGCAATATAAGAATGTTCATATAAGAATGTTCCTTAGCAATGCTGTTCATAATAGCAAAAACTGGGAAACAACCCAGATACTCTTCAATGGGAAAGTGGATTTAAGAATTATGATATCAACATGTGATGGAAGATTACATAGCATTCTAATAAAACACTACAATACTCACAGTGGATAATGTTTCCAAATATAACATCATATGGAAAATACTAGGTGCCAACAGATTATCTATAGCGTCCTGCCTTTTTAACAATAAAGGTAAAATAAATACTTAAAAGTATATGATTTAGAAAGATAATAGGTAGGTAGGTAGCTAGACAGACAGACAGACAGACAGACAGACAGACAGACAGAGAGAAGTGCTTGCTGAGTTGAATTTAATATAATTTTTTAAAATAGATTTCAATTACAGCTGTTGGTAACCAGACTCCATAATGTTCCTGGTGAACCTCAGTCACTTACACGCCCATGTTTTGGTGTCCCCTCCCTACAACGAGGGAGTTTAGGGTGACTAGGATGGAGTTATGTAACCATAGGCTATTACAAAATGACCATGTATGATTCCTGAGGCCAGATCACAAAAACAGTGTGGCTTCCGCTTTGCCCTCTCTTGGATGGCTCATTTTCCGGGGAAGCATGAGGATATTTAAATAGCCCATGAAAACTCCAGAAAAGGAACATCTGAAGCCTTCTGTCCACAAGTGGTGGAAAGCAAGTGAGTCATCTCAGAAAGGATCTTAATGCCTCTGGGTGACTATGAACTGGACAACTTGTGGGCTACAATCTCATGAGAGACCCCGAGTCTTCCCTCTGATAACTGCTCCCCAATTCGACATAATGACAACTGCTACGTAGTAGGTACTTAAAGTGATTTCAGGCTGCTATGATTTATAGCACCTTGTTGTACAGCAGAGACCAAATAAAGGACAACTAATGATTGTTTTCAGTAGATTTTTTTTATACCAACAGATAATAATAAATTGTTCCAAAACAACTCTTGCTCCATCATGTTTCACATTATATTTCACTATATGATAGGAATTTTGCTCATATATCTCAATATGACAATGATCTTTGCATTTTCAGTTATGAAAACGAAGGGTTTAGGTTAAATATAACACATGTAGCTTTGTTTTGGATATAGTAAAACTTTTACTAAAAGCAAACAAAAGACAAATATTGTTGAGTTAGAAAGGTTACAGAAAACTAAAGACTGTTAAAATTTTTAGTAACCGCACTTAAAGTTTTACTTTTTCCCCCAATCGATCATTTCAGTTACAACCCTTAAATTATTTTAGACTCTGCCTTACCAGAAACCTTGGATTCTAGGAAGTATTTACATAATAGTAACAATTTTTTTGTATTTAATGGGTGTAAAAATTATACTAAGTCTTTTGTACTCATTCTCTCAGCCAATTAGAATTGGAACAGCTAAATTTATAGTAAGGAAGGCAATTTTCAGAGAGCAGAACTGAAAAAAAGTATAAAATGACATCATTTATGCTTTATTTAATTTAGAAAGGTCTTTGAAGATCAGATCTACTGGCTCATTGAAATATATTTCCCGTTATTTTATATTTTATTATTCCACTTACCTATTGAGGTCATTGAATTGTTTCAGCTTTGGACTTTTGTGAGTAAACCGCTCTAGAAACAAGAATCTCATTTGTATTCTAATACCACTTTTTGGGTAGATAGAGTTTATATTTCTAGCAGTAAAATTTCTGGGCATAGGAAATGCCCAGATGTGTATAACTTTATTAGAAATTGCCAAATAATTTTGTAAAGTTTTGTGACATTTTATAGCTTATATAGATTAGCTTATGATTAAATTGACTTCACAATATTTCAATTCACTTAATGTTATAGATATCTTTTCTACACTCTCCCCCCCCCCCCCCCGCCTTCTTTCAGGAGTACAGACAGCAATTTCTCTCATGCTTTCCCCATTGGCAATTTCATAAAGTTTTTATGAATAAGCAGCAAACAGGCCATACCTATGTGATTTTTCTCCCAGGGAATCCAAGGAAGCGTACCTTATATTTCTACATCTCCTGTCCTTGAGTTCGATCTCCCTAACTTGATGCTTTTTATTTTTATTTTTTTAGAGACTAGGTCTCGCAATGTTGCCCCCGGTAGTCCCCAACCTGCGAACTCAAGTGATCCCTAGTCTCAGCCTCCCAGGTAGCTGGGATTACAGGCGCACACCGGGCTGTAGCCAAGCTGATGCTATTTTTTAGCTGGGCTGATGCTATTTTTCAAAAGTTTTATCGGATCCTGAGGGACACCATTTCAGGTAAAGGAGAGAGCCCTTACTTGAGTAGCTCAAAGGTCTACATAGCTTTAGGCTTAAAACCTTAGCTTCCTCATGTCAAGTGTGGGCTACTTCCTGTTTTAAGTATCTTAGGAGGTGGCCATTGAAACAAAGGCTGTAAAAATGCTTTGAAAATGATCAAGTATAAAAATGCACAAGCACCATGTTGACCGATGGAGAGAGAAATCTGAGTAGTTCCTGCTCTATGTATCTTTACATTAGCTGTCTTTCATTTTCCCACTAATCACGGTGAAATGTTCATTTCTTAGGCACTCATTTGCAAGCTCATACCGTAAGATCAATGTTTAATAAAAAATCTTATAGAATAGAAAACACTTATCTTCAAAAGTTGTACCAGCTCTTCCGCATGTTTCTCAATTAAGGCTTTAACACCCATGACTTCTAACATCTGTGCCCCACAAAACCCCCTCCTTACTCCCCCACTCCTCTCCAGGCCCCCCACTCCTCCCTAAACCCCCACTCTTCCCTACTCCCCCCTTCCCCCCTTATATATAGCTCTCCCAGTGGCCTGGCTCCCAAGCACAACTTCCTATTCTGGTTACTTCCTTCTACTTTGCAATTCAAATGCATTTGGACTGCACTGGAGTGATTGTCATTGTCTTTGAATACCACTTATTTCTGCAATATAAAATCTTTACTCTCTCCTTCTCCTCCAAATTAATGAGTACCCACAATGAGAAAAAAGGAAAAACCTAATCCGTGTGGATCTGGTAGCAGAAGCATGGGTTTTATTTACCAAAGTGACAGGGATGTCTCCAATGGTTTTTGTTCCTTTCTACCGTGTATGATGTGGTGCTTATAAATGGTTTATGCTTGCCTTCACATTACTTAGGACAAAGAATCAAATCATGCTTCAAGCTTGTTTTCGCAAACCCAAGGTGAACATTGGAGATTGTTAATTGGAGATATGCCCTCAGTTTTCTTTCTTTGTTTTTTACCCTAAGGGATATGAAAGACATTTCCAATTGTATTTCTTCTGGAAATATTATTTGGCCAGAGGCAATTTTCCAGTATTCTAATCAATTTAACTTGATACTTTTAGAACTCTAAACAATATCAATTCTAAAGTCTCCCTTTACTTAGGTAAAATTCTCAGATTGCTAGTATAAAAGATATTTCCTTTAACTAAATGCAGCTCAACCTCTCCTTATTCCTACCGCTTCCTTGTAAAAATGTGAATTTAATATATATGTTTTTTTATTTTCAGCTACTTGAAGTATCTCTTTGAATTCACATAATTTATTGGTTATAATGCAGATATCTAATTTATATCATTATAAAATGCATCATAAAAGAGAAGCTTTAGGTGCCCCCGATGTGTTCATAGCGTTTAAATCCATGAAATTGCTTTTGAAAGATTTTAACTTCCTCTCTCTTCCCTCCTGGCAACCATTCCATGTTCCAAAAGAGCCATTTCCGGCAATTTCATTGGAATATTTTTACTGATTTTTCTGCATCTCAGTTTTCTTGTTTGTGACTTACTTATATACCACAGAGGTACATGGAAAGATGAGAAATCAGTAATAGTCTTCATAATTTCATAATAACAGGATGAATTTTTGCCCTCTTACTACCTTACTCAGAATGGCCCTGCTCTTGTCACCGCTGTTTGGCCACCAGCTTCCAGATGTAGAGATGTATAAACGACACATCTTCATAAAAACCCATTTACTCTTACATAGCCTAGGACCTATAATTGCAGGGCTCTTAGCACAGGATGCTACAGGGGATTTGCCAAAGCCTTAAGATTAAGAAGTGTCATCAGCTAAGCCTGCACTTGGTTTTAGGTAACAGAAACTCAACTCTAGAAGCCTAATAGCACAAGGTTCCTCTTCTCTTGTAGAGAACTCCACCTCCAGGACAGTTCAAGAAAGTCGTCAAGGACCTGAGCTGCCTCTAATCTCCTTCTGTGCTGTTTTCAGTCCTCCTTGGTTGAAAGAAAAGGGCTCCATTGAGGCGCAGGAGAGCAGAGGGCAAAGGTGAGTGCCAGCTGATTTGGTCCTTTGTTATAAGGAAGGTAAGGTCTTTCCTGGCTGTTCCATTAAGTGTTTATTTGCTTATGTCTGGTTGCCCAGAACTAGGCCAAAAGGCTAAGGGTGTCTGGAGAGGTGTGTTTAAGTGATTTTAAACACACTCAATTAGGATTATGTTAGTGAGGAAGAAGGGGGAATGGATATTGGGTAAGGCAACATGCAGGGTCTGCCAAAAGTGGAATTTAGAGAAAGGGAAGTAGGCAGGCGAGTTAAGCATGCCTGATCTATAGGGCAGTCCTGAAGCCTCTGGGGATGAAAACAGAGTGTTTCTGGGAAGTAGCAAGCACCAGGGCCAGGCCAGCCCAGTCTTTTGCTTGTTAAACCCACCGCCATTCTCAATGTGTAAATGCAGACATCTAAACTGTCCACATAGCAGTGGTGACTGATCTGTCAGAGCTGCATTCACCCAAAGCTGTAGAGGCAGAAGAAAGAGAATTCATTCATTTGCAGTAAGAATAATGCCTCGCCAAAGGGTGAGGCTCACCAACACCAATATCTCCTTGTGAGTCTGTGCACCTGTGAAAGCCATGTCACTTGACAGAAATCAAAGTGGAATGTGAATGGGGTGACCTTGGTGAATCTAGTGGAATCTAGGGTTCCCATCTTCCCCACATCCTGCAGGGAACAGTCATCAGAAATAAACTTCTGTGTCCTGGGGCAACCCACCTTCAGCCCTAGGTAGGCCAGGAAGCAGTCCTACTGCTTGCTTATTGGGATCTTTTCTTGGCCTCAGGTTTTGATGAATTTCTCTTTTTGAAGGTTACATTTCCTTATACAGCAGGTCCACAGAAAACATCATTTCTCCTCTCTAATAGTTCTGTGCTTCTGTGGTTCCCACAGTCCAAGCCACCCTTAGCTCATTTGTGACTTAGCACATTTTCTTCTTTACCTGCCTGCTAGCACGCTACGGATGATTCTGCAGCTCATTTTTGTTTTATTTTTGAATCAAGAACATTTGTTTTATAATGTGTATGTTTTAGCTTCTTTCCTGGCTCCACTGTATTCCTTTATACTTCTTTTATTTCTTCAGTTTACTCTTTCTTAATTTATATGCACATTTCTCATATTGGTGCACAAGTCCACAAGTCCACAGATCAAGCGTTTACAACACTGGCATTATTGACACGTGATGCTGGAGAATTCTTTTTGTCAGTGGGGAATCAGGTGTCCTTATGCACAATATATTTTATCCACAGAGAATGTCTTGTACGTGAAAGGATGTGTAGAGGCATCTCAGACCTCTGCCTACTAGACACTGATCATACTCCCATCCCATATTAATATCTCTTGGGGGGCAAAATCAGCCTCTATTGAGAACATGGCTCTAGGTGAATAAAGGAATATAGACCAAAGGTTAAGTCAAACTTTGAATTAAAGTATGGCATCTCTACTGGATGTGTTAGTTTTACTAAAATAACATTTTGAGAACATGTATTAAAACAAATAAGTTACAGAGTAGGACTTGTGTGAAATTGAAGATAAAAGATTAAGAGCTGCAAGCTATAATCCTAGATGTAGACATCAGCAAATATTTGTCACAAAGCTATCCAGCTAGAGTCTTTGTGCTTTGCAGACACATGACAATGACTGAAGAATCTGTGTGCGCTTTTTTGACTAAATACCAAGCACAGACATCACTGGTTCCACGGTAAGGCACTTGCACTGAACTTATAACTTTACCTTACATTTGTGTAGCCTTCTGTCACCTTTCTGGCAACATAGCTATTCTTTTCTCTCTCACCTCCCTGATGAGGTAAGAACTTTCAGGTGAGGTTTTCTATCTGTGCCCAGGCACTTATTATAAGATTACGTAGACATATAATTATTGCATGTAGTAAAATGATCAAACCTATACAGTATTTCTGTTTTTCTTTCTGGCTTATTTCTACTAGCACGATTCCTTCTAGCTCCATCCATGTTGCTGTGAATGACATAAGTTTGTCTTTTTTGATGGATGGATAATATTCCATCATGTACACATACCACTTATAGGCGGAAAACATGGAAAAAACAACAAAAGAAAAGAAAAATTTAAAACTAACTCTCACCATGGAGCGAGAGAGGAGGAAGAGGAAGAAGGCAGGGGAGGTGAAGAGTGCAAAAGATCAAGATAGTTAACAAATGTTAGTGAAGTGGGAAAGCCCCAGGGTAAAAAAAATAAATAAATAAAATAAAACAACAACAACAAAAAACCACACACACACTTACCATATATCGAAGAGAACAACGGGCCAAACAACCAACAACTAAACATCAACTTAAACAAACAACAATTTGCAGAAAAATGGGAGGAGTGACTGAAGGGGGGATACAGAGGGGGGATATGGAGGGAGGGAAAAAATATATATATATATGTAATCAATAAAATTAAAAAATATTAAAAAAAATAAAACTAACTCTCAGCAAAATTGAAGCATGGGGTGGGGGAAGCAGGCCTGGGAGGGGCACAAAAGACAAAGATAATGGTTCATATGTGATAAGGTGGAAGGAGAACCCTGGGGGTAGATAACAATGCAAAATAAAACAAATAATTAAAAAATTAAAACAAAATAATAAAAATAAAATAAAATAGATGTAAAAAATCAAACATATACAGTCATAAACATCTGTCATCATGTACATTTAAATACATATATACAGTTTCAAGCATTTGCCTCTGAGACAATGAAGTTTATTATATAAATTTATGTAACAGAGGGATTCTGATTGGTAATTGAGAACAATAAAATATTCAGGGTCAGCTCACATCCAGGAGATGAAACAATCGCTTTTCTGTGTTCTGTGTTTTATTTTCCTGAACTTTATTGCTCTCACCATAGTTGTGATTCTTATTTACAGATTTAACTCCCTTTTCATGTTGTAGTTCAACACCAGATATTTTCTTTGATGAAGCCACCCCTAAACCCAGGAACTTTAACCAACAATCATGTTACGATAGTAAACATTCCATGCGTTGATTGGGCTCAGCTGGGAGGTTCTTTGGGCTGGGGCTGACTAGACCTGACTAGACCAGAACAGCCAAGATGGCACCCTAACTTGACGCATCTGGGTCTGACTGTTGGCTGGGTGAGCTGCCTGGGTTGCCAAAGGGAGAGATAATACATCCTGTGCCAGGCTTCTCACAGCTTGGTGGCTACTTTCTGAGGGAGTGTTCCAAGAGAGATTGTTTCAAGAAAGTGGAAGTTTTCAGTCTTCTTAAAGACCAGCCTCAGAATTGACAGAGAATAATGTTTGCAGTGTTGTCCTGGCTGGGTGTTGACAGGTCCAAGCCAGATTCAAGGGGAAACAAAACTCTTTTCCAACGAGGCAAATAACCACAATTTTGTTACCATCTTTGGTCCACTATACCTTCTGGCCCTTGGAGCACCCTGGAGTTTCTTGAAGCAGCTAGATGTCCTCTCAGGTTGCTTTTCCCCTGCTAGGATGATATGCTGTGTGCTCCCTCTGATGTCTGAATATGGCCCAAGCCTAAGGGACCATGTCTGCCAAGGTCTTCACTCTGTCACTGATGTTCTGAGCCAGGGGGCTGCTGGGAACAGGCGGGGGGGGTGTGAGGCAGCCATTTTGGTAGCCTTAAAAGAGAACCATGCATGTGAGCTTGCTCTCTGTCAAAGAAGATACCTTTATTTGTGGGAGTGTGTGTGTGTGTGGGGGGGGCAGGCGATGTGTGGGTGGAACAAGGGCTTAGGGAGAAACCTTAACAGTGGGATCTGCAACACCATGCTTGCTGAGGTAGTTGTAGCTCCACATGGCAACATTGGTGGGTAACTGGACCTTCTCCTTCACTTCCCCTTCTGGTTAAAATGGTACACATTTTTTTCTTTGGCTGCAGTGAGGGTCCCTTTGCATTTTTGGCATTGGGTGGACAGCCCCGGAACCAATGAGAGAGGTTCTGACCTGTGACAACTTTTAGACCCTTTTCTAGACCCTTTGCCTCCTGGCTGATGTATTTTTGGAGGCATTTTTTTTTTTAGTTCCAGACTTGGATCCCATATTGAGTGACTCTGGTTATTCATCAATCAAAGAAGACAAACAGTCATTCGCAGCAATATGGATGAAGCTAGAAGGAATCATGTTAGCAGAAATAAGCGAGAAAGAAAAAGAGACATAATGGATGGTCTCACTTGTGTGAGGGACAAAGGGAAAACAGACAAGAAAAATTAAAATCTAACTTTCAGCAAAATTGAAGCATAGAGCATGAGAGGGGAAGGGGGAGGCAGGTGTGGGAGGGACACAAAAGACTAAGACTGGCTCACGCATGAGAAGGTAGAAGGAGAACCCTGGGGTGGATAACAATGTAAAATAAAAGAAATAGTAAAAATAAATGAAAACAAAACAAAATGTGACCAATATTATATGAAAGTTAAAATAAAAATTAAAAATAATTAAATATAAAATGTTTTTATATTTTGATATATAAAAATAAAATGTATAAACAGTAAAAAAATACTTATCACTTGGGTCGTGACTCACTAATATTGTCATCTTCCTTCTCTTTTACTGTCAACTCTCCCTCCCTCC
>PVHY01015183.1:0-36657 GCA_004024945.1 Uropsilus gracilis
GATTCTAGGTGATTGGATTGGGATTCCAAAATGGAGAGGAGATGGGAATCGGCCATCTTGTAAAGATGTGAGCCATGTGAGCTAGGCCATGTGGCCACCGAGGGCCTGCAACCCTCGGCTGACCCAGACTGGCAGCATGTGTGCTGAAAGCAGTTAAGGAGTTCGCAGATTTGAACTCCATGTTGGAGTTTGTTTTGCTGAGTTTAACTTGTGTCTCCGAGAGGCTGTGCAAAAGTTAGGCCTGAGAAGAAAGTGAACTTTGCTGGTTCAGCACCATGGAGTTCCTGCTACCTGAAGGTGACAAGGAGAAGACAGCGTGGAAGACAACGAGGAGCATTCAAAGGAACAAGTCTTCAAGCGTCTGGAGATGGACTCTGACTGGACATTGGTGAGACGATTAGAACTGAGAGACTGAGGATATTTGGGGCAATCTGGGAAAGGACTTTGGACAATACTGAGAAAGGGTTTGGACAATGTTGAAGTATTCTAAGTCTTACATGTTTCGTTTGTAGTTAATAGGATAATTAGAAATCACTTTGTTAGAAATAAATTAGTCTGCACTGCACTGATAGTCTTGGTTTGATATTTTGGTTAAAAAAGGCTGAGGATGGTGGTAAGAACCCACGAATGGAAAGTTTAAACTGTGTTTTAAAGTTTTTTTTTTCTGCAGTTTTTGGAGCTGAGAGCAGTTGGCTGGCTTTTGCATATCAATGGTAAAGGTGATCAGTGAAAATGCTAATGAAGAGTGTGTAGCCTGCTTTGGAGAGAGAAGCAGGCAGATAGCTGTATCCAGTTAAAGTTAAAGGTAATTGCAAAGGAACTGCTTGTAGCCTGCTTCTGAGAGAGAAGCAAGCAGATAGCTGTATCCAGTTAAGTAAAGACAGAAAGTCTTCATTTTACCCAGTTTCAGTTTCACATCTACCTTTAAGTCATATGACCTTTGAACTTTCATTTCTGGGGCCTGCGGCTACTAAAAATTGGCAGTCAAAGGTGGTCCACAAGGGTTGGGTGCTTCTTACCAAGCAATGCTGGGAAAAAGAACTGATTCAAACGATAATGGATTAGTCGACTTGATGCTTTCACATCCTTACATCTTCACCTTTCAAGCCTCAAAGATAGTGGACAATGGGACTTCTCCACCATGTTGCTTTGTGCTACAGAGTTTGAAGACCAGTCCCTGAACAGAAGCATTTTCTTATGAAGTGGTCTACAGTGTCCATGGTAATCAGGTTATACCAAAGAGTTAACTCCCCTGCTCTCTTTTTAAATCACCAAAAATGAAACAGAGGACAAAACTGTTATTTTTTAGTACCTATTACCAGACAAACTATCTGATAGTCCTAAAGAAACATAAATTCATGATACAAAATGACCAGATTCCCAAAGAGTTTATGAAAGATAAGTATTAAACATATTAGAAGGAAGGAGAAGAGTATGGGCAAGTAACTCAAGGATTTAAAAGAAACACAATAAAGATCCCTAAAGAGATAAGCAGTTTATGTATGTTTCCTTTTGTTCTGTGACAAGTTGTCATAAATTCAGGAATTTCAAACATTACATTTAAGAGATGGGGAAAGATGGAAGAAAGACAGGATTCTTGAGTTATTGCTTCCTTCAGAGAGCCAGTGAGTCAGTTTCAAGAGGGAACAGACTCTTCTGGAACAGAGCTGAGGATGAAAACAACTGTCTCTGGTGTAAAGAGAGACAGAGGTCATTGTAGAAGGTAGGAAAGACCACCAAAGTTCAACAGGTTTCTTGAATAGAGGAAAAATTACTGAAATTAATATGGTACCACAAAGAATCTCATGTAGGCAAGATAATCTTGACAAAAGGAATGGAAGCAAAGTTATAATAATCAAAATAGTATGGTATTGGAATAAAAGTAGAAAGTCTAGCCAATGGATAGAAATGAAAGCCCAGGAATAATTTAAGACTTGTATTAACATTTCCTGCATACCAATTTATGACAAAGGTGTCATGAGTATAAAATAGAGAAAGGAAAATCTCTTTAACAGTGGTGAAAAAATTGGAGAGCCACATGTGAAAGAATGAAACTAGATGAATATCTAATAGCATATAAAAATGAATTCAAAATAGATGTAGACTTGGCTGTAATATCTGGAACCAGAAAATATATAGAAGAAAACATACATAAACATCTTTACAACAATTAGCTTCCACTCTCTTTGGGGACAAATTGTAAGAGAAACAAGAGCAAAAATAGACAGATGGGATTATACCCAACTAAAAAGCTTCTGTGTAGAAGAGAACAGAGAACACAAAAATAATTATAGATAGAACATATTTTAAATACAAAGCAAAATTATCAAGAACTTTATAAAATATACTTGATACTTTACAAACCATAAACTATTTGCTAAAGCATACAGTATAAAAATTAGAAAAACTGAATAAATCAATAAGCAGTAGACACCTTATAATTGATTCAAAAGACCTTTCTGCCACCAAAAGTCTGCAGCCCCAACCCATTTATTTAAAGGGATTTCTAAATTTTAAAATAATCTTATAATTTTTTTCTAGAAAAGCAAAGTTGTCAGCTTAGTGTTATTACTGGAACTTTCATTCCAATATAAGTTAGAGGTAGCGAAAGAAAATTATAAGTGAATTTCACATGTGAGTATGTATTCCAGTATTTCACATGAAAACTCTAGCTAATCATATATTTGCTTATTAAAAGCTAATTTGTTGTTCATATTGAATTTATCCCAGACATGTAGATTCATGATAAGAAGATAGATCAGGAGAAAAAGAAATAAGTATTTAAACTGATACAGAACAACATTGATAATTATAAAACTTGCTTGTTAAATTAATCAATATGCTTAGGGATGATAATAGCCTCAGAGGACTTATACTAGACTATGTCCTAGGAGTCTAGGACAAGTTTCAGTTTTTCTTAATGCCATAGTCCTTTCAGTGAAGTCACTAATTCACTCTATTTGTGTTGATGTGGCTTTTCTTTTCCCAAAAATCCAATAATGATCATTACCAGAATTTTGTTGATTTGCTGAAGCATGAAATGACTGTCCAGGGAAAGGTCAAAACATTGAGGGGGTTTTAGATTTATCTTTTTAAATGGTTTAAGGCAGAGTAGGATGAGATCAAGAGAAACCAATGCTAAGATGATTATAAACCAAGTTGTAGCCATAGATTGAACAAGCATTTCTTAATCAATAACCACTGTAACTTTTAATTTTTGCTCTTATGAAAGAAAATATGAGCAGCTTTGAATAAAACAGGCCAGCTAGTTCCCAGATGCAATCACTGTTAATACTTTGGTATATAGCCAAATAAATATACAGTGGAGAAGAAAATAAATCCATGATCTTAATGGATTACCAATCTGTTTTGTTAACCAAAGACAATTCTCTAAAAATTGCTGCTGTCAGCATTTAAATGGATAGTTTTTTCTTCTCTCTGGACTAGCCTCTTTTTTTGCTTGTAGACAGCAAATTTAAATGAGTGTGTTGGCCAGGCTGGTTTGAGGAGACAGGCAAAAACCCTAGGGAATGGTGTGATTATGATATCTAGAGGCATCTTGGTGCCAGGTTCATAAAAGATGAACTGCTGTCATTTCGAACAACTCAGATGGAATTAGAGGGGATTGTGCTAAGTGAAGTAAGTCAGAAGGAGAAAAACAAGTATCACAGGGTTTCATTTATATGTGGAATATAGAGAAAACAAATGTTGGTGAAAACCAAACCAATAATAATCCCTGGTAATTTGCCTGTCAAAATGACCTGAGTAGGCAGGCGAGAGGTAGATCAAAGTGGGGAGAGGGTCCTGTGATCTATTGTGCCTTGGAGGTGATGACCTGCATCTGAAGAGGTGTGCGCCTATTCCTCTAGATCACATATGGTGCCATAAACACTGTCACCTCAATAACATAAGAGACAAAGCACACCGGTGGATCACAAGTTTACAATTTCTAGTTAAAATACAGCTCCTCTTCTGATGGAATTTAATATATACCTGAGCAAATAAACAAGTCATTACGCTTGAGAGCAGAATGCTTGGCAAGAAGCAAGCCCTTGGTACACTACGTGGTACTGTTTTTACGATATGGAAGTATAATGAGAAAGATAAAGCTGTTGTGACCATGCCCTCTTTTTCAAATGTAGCTTGTCTTTTAGCTTCAAAAGCTTATCAGAAAATTCATTCCATTTTTCTCACCGAAACCTTGGACATGAAGTAGAAATAATGTGTATGTGGAAGTTCAGTATCATAGTGCAGGGTAATTTATTCTTAGTAGCTCTTAGTATATAGTAGGTTTTATGTGGCAGAAATCTGACTCACAGACCTTATCCTGGGATTTTGCTGTGGGCATCAATGGGATTAGTTGTATCTTTAAAAAATTTAATTGCTTATGTATATTTTATTACATCACTGTATATCCCAAAGTTTTCCCACCACCACATCACCCATGAAGCATCATCATGATATCTTCTGCTCATCCTTTCCCTGATTTTACACTTTCTTTTCTCCTCCCTTCCACACCCCCCCTTAATGTTGTATGCTTTAGCTCGGTTGTCAGTTTGCTAGTTTTAACTTTCTCTTGTCCTTTTGTTTGTTTTCCCTATATCCCATATATAAATGAGATGATTTGGTATTTCTCTTTTTCATTTTGGCTTATTTCAGTTAGCGTGATTCCTTCTAGTTCCATCTATGTTGCTGTGAATGACATAGCTTGTCTTTTTTGATTGCTAAATTTATTCATTAATCAAAAAAAGTTTTATCTTTTAATTGTAGCAGTCCTCCCCACTATTATATTTAGTGCCTTTGAAAGAGCCATAGTACCATAGGACCTCAATTATTGGCCAACCTGAATGTTGAGGTCCAGCCCCAGAATTTGGGGCTATGAGACAAAGAGTGATGACATATTCTCTCCAGACATAAGACACTATGATGGGTAAACCTTTCAAGTATTGGCACTCTGTAAAATGAAGCAATGTATGAATCTGCCAATAGAAGGGAGAGTTCCAAGAGAAATAAGTGAGGAGAAAATACACATTTAATAGTAAATAGAGACAGTAGGGGGAGTGAGAAATTCTGTGGCATTCCAGGTCCTGTTTCTAATCAATCTCAAAAGTCAACTACATTCCTGTTCTTCCTAAAGCTTCATTGTCCATCTCTTCCTTGGATTATGTTTAAGATACCTTTTTTTTTTTTCAATAAATTTCCTCTGTGTTTAAGCTTTAGGTGAAGGAAATTTTCATTAGACTTAAAATGATTTAATATGGCTTTACATTTTCTAGGTCCAGCAGGTATTTAAAGATTAATTTTTCTCTCTAAGGGGTTCAGAGATTCACATTTAGGAACTTTTCACTTTGCAGTTCTCTTGTGGTAAGTGATACATTCTCTAGTTTATCATTACTCTCTTAGTAAGAATCTAGCAGGTCAGAATAAATCCTCTTTCCCTTCCCAGTGGGTTCTGTTGGCTAGAACATAATATACATCTCAACCTCTACAGGTTGTCTTTGCAGGTATTGTTCTACTTGACCCAATAGAATCCTTCCTGTACCTTTTGATATGAAAAGCTCTGAAGTGGAGATGAATCTCAGTTTTGGGATTCATTCATCAACTGCTGACCTTTCTGGTTTTCTAGATCATTCTATTTGTCAAATGGGAGTCAGATTCCAGTATACTGGGTTTCCCATAATGCATACTCATAGTTACACTCTGCCATGGGAACAGCTAAAGCTTCAAGAGCTTTTCAGGTAAGAATGGGTAGACCATGCTCCCCCACTAGTCAATTCATTAGCAGAGCTCTTCCTGATCTGAGAATTTTCCTTCATATTTTTTCATCCCACTCAAAGACTCAAGTACTTTGTCAGCATTTCCTATTTGAACCATATCTCAGGTCAGTCAAATAATGAGATTTCTATAAAAATATGGTGACTAAATGAAAGGAGGAATGGTAAGTGGGATGGGATTATCACCTTTTTGCAGACCAATGATATCGTTGATCTAGTAAATGAGCACTTATAAGTAAGAATTTCTTTGGGAAATTCTCCACTTCTTTGTGACCCCATTTAATTTCCTCTTTTGGGTTCTTTGCTTTTAGAGCATCTTAAGAGTTCCATCCTTGGTACTCTTCCTTATTCTGTATCTTCTTTCTAGGATAGCACAGTAACATCCCATTTAAAGCATAGAGACTTGGGTTAGAGAAAGCTTAAATGTTAGCTCTTCCACTTTCTGCTATATGAATTATTTTACAACTTAATATCTCCCATATGAATTTCCTCATCTGTGAACATGAAATATACACTTATGACCTAGAATTTTTGAGATTTTTGAAATGAGTTACAATGAAAAGTTCTTATACCAGGGCTTGGTATATAGAAGCTGCCAAAACCAAAACATAGTACTTAGGGTTCTCCATCTTGTCAACCTCAAATAATGTGCTTATGGCTCCAGATCTTTTGCCAAAACTTTTCTATATACTAGAAATTTTGTTCTTACTCTCTATATGTGTGCGTGTGTGTGCACATGTGTGTGTGCGTTTGTGTGTGTGCATGTATCTTAACCTATTTCAAGTTTCAAATGTCAGTTGTGACTTGGAAGTCAGTGATGCTGTTTGAATTGGCATAAAATGAATTAAAATGTGGTGCTTTAATGTTTTAAATGAAAGCAAGCTAATTTAATAAATTGCCTTATTAAGATTTGCTCCTTAATTTTTGGCGAAGCATTCTTTCATAGAAATGAAATGTTGACATCAGTGAGAGGTGTTTTTATAAAACACATCCTGACTTAGCAAAATAAAAAGTTGGCAGTTTTAAATAGATCATGTATAATTATTTAGAAAGATTGCTTGTATGTGAAAGTCTAAGAACTTGTAATGACTTGGGCAGCTTTATTTAAATAAAGCACCTCAACCTTAACACTGGAAAAAGTCTATTTTTATTCTCTTATCCTCCTATATATAAAACCTAAATCCTTTTTGTAAAATATCATAAAGGATGTTCAACTATCCACTCCAGTGGGGTTTTACAAATTCTTTCATTGCCCCCAAATCCTGCATGGGGCTTTTATCCTTAGGTTCAATCTATTTTAAATGCCTCACACTTTTTTTGGGATATTTCTTGACTCACACACATTGCCACTCTCATCATTTTCTGTTAGAATTTTCTTTATACTTCCAGAAACTCTTCATTCCAATCCAGCCTATCCTCAGTTCTCAGAATGACTTTATACTTCCTTTGCTTAAAACGTCACCCCAAATGTTTCCTTTGGGGGGAAACATTTTAGCATAGCCAGGAAGTCCTTTTATTTCAATCTGCAACTTCTCCCCTCATGGGTCTCTATACCCTGTCATAATTAACTGCTAGCATCTCTATTGCATTGGAATCTTTGTATATCCAGTAACACTTGCTGGTAAATATCCTCTCCTCTTCTAGGCAATTCCAATTAGTCCTTCATTTCAAGAGATTCAGTTCAAGAGCTTCAGTTCAAGCCTTCCCAAATGTCCTCACTTGAGTCTTGCATCACTCTTCTTTGTCCTCAAATCTGTTGTAGTACACTCAACCGCAGGTGAGGCAATTTAGAGGTGCATAACTTGGTTTCATTTGCCTCTGTGAGAAGATGCTGTGGAATCATACCTACCATATCATTATTTCAGTATTTAGTGGAACCCCTGGCACATTATAGGTGCTCTGTAACTAGTCAATGCATAAATGACTTTATATGATGTAATGATTATTAGATAATTGCAGATCATTTATCTTATCTAATTAATGATTCCATTAGACTATCTTCTATTCCTAAGAATACTGCAGCTCCAAATTAATCCATAAATATGACAGAAGGCACTGATCACTGTATCTATTTTATAATCTTACTGACTCAGGGAGCAGAGACAGATGTATAAAAACCTAGTTTTATACAATGTTATACTAGTCGTTTCATTAATGAATGAAAGTGTGACTCAGGGTTCAACTGGGGCACAGGCGATGGGAATAGCATGCATGCTCCTTAATGTAGTTACATATTCCTGGGACCCAATCCAGTCTGCAACCAAGATTTACTTGTAAATACAAAATTCTCTCCTTTTAGATAGCTAGGCATTCTTTTATACTATGTGTAGTAATAACCAGAAATAGACATTTAAAAACCAAATAAACCAATAATTTTACTTAACTGGACAGACAAAATTATCTACTGCATCAAATTATTTGCTTGTGGAATATTTGTAGAATCTTTATCATCAATTATTTTCTTAAAGAATGCTGTGTTGTAAATTGCACCTCAAGAGTAGTAACCACTGTATTAATGGCCATGCCTTTTCAATAAGTCACCATTTGGAGGGTCATAATCCAAATGGAGGGAACAATGAAACTCTCACCCATGCAGACAAGGGCATTTTGGTTGGAGGAAGGCTTACATTTTCTTATAATTTATGACATCGTATATGTTATTGATGGTATGAAAATGCTTTGACACTGTTAGGTCTGCAGTTAATCTCTCTCTACCTGAGCTCTTGAGATATTTTATTCTTTTATGTTACAAAGAGTATGGGGGGTTGTCTAGTTCATTAATTTAGTGATATCATTAAGGACCCCATTCATTTGCATCTTTCTGCTTCTTGGCACATTTAATTTTCATCCTTTTATTGCATCATGGTAGCAAGGTGGCTTCCAAAGTTTGACATCACAATGTTGAAACATTATCTCTAATAGTGAGGAATCTAAGACAGAAAAACTATGTTTCAGTCCCAAGGGCTGGGCATCCTGCCAACTCAAACATTAGGGAACTTCTGTTAATAAGAGAATAGAAAACTAACATTGTCTGTTGCATACAATCTTCCCACTTCAAGTTGATGAAATAAAACAATGTAGAAAAATCTCCACCTTGGGTTCTTGCTTCTGCTATCATAATACTCAGGCAGTCATCTGCCTTCTCCCGTCTTTCTCCCAGACTTTCTACAATTTAACTTTCTCTTCTCATGGCAGCTCCCCATCACCACCCAGTGGATTTAAACAAGTTCTACTATGTATTTAACACCATAGATTAGACTGCATGAGTGAACCTACTAATATTAATCTATTCCCCTGCCTCCAAATTTCATGCTTTGCACACATAATTTAAGTTAATGGAAAATGAACAATAATAAAAGTACAAAAAGACAGCACATAAAGTTTTTAACTTTGAGAAAAATTCTACTGTCTTTAAATGAAATCAGTGAAAGGTACACAATGGGTCTCTTGGAATCAAGAAAAGTCAACTGCTAATAACATTTAATTAGATTCCTAGAGATTGACAATGTTAGACCAGGAGATGTTCATTTTCTTTCTTACATTTCAGTAAAGTAATTCAGTCATGTTCTACACAGAGAGAGATCTATTATTTTATGATTCTATTTAATAGTGTGAACTACCATTTACCTCATGCCTATCCCAGTTGGGAATACTGTAATGGCTGCACATATATTGAAAAAGACATCAAACTCAATGGAGAAGAATTAATCTCCCCGCACTAGAATACTCAAAATTAAAAAAAGATGAGTGGAAAAAGCCAGAACAGAGAGGAAAGACAAGATAAGTGTCTCAAACACTCCAACATGGAGGAGGTCCAGCACCTTGCAGGAAACCATGGCCAGACTTTGTAACAGGAGAGGTAGTCATCTGGAAAATAGCATTTCTCACACATCAGCTGTAAGTCAATCTCCTGGGCATGAGTATCAAGTTAAACAACCCTTGCAGGTCTCTCATTTCTATGAGTGTAATAAGATTCCAGCAATAGAATGATTCCCTTTGTTCAATGGTTTCCCACCTGCTGCTCACTGCTGTTGAAGTCCTCTTCTTCCTCAATGTCTTACCCACTCATTTGCATATGTTTACTTCCACTGGTCCCTTTGATGGACAAAATAGATCAATACTACCAGAAATCCCCCTGAGGTTCAACCAAAGAAGAAATCAAGTTGAGTTATGATTATTGAAATATAGGTTATTGAGTAGTTGGGAAAGAGTTGTGAGAATTCTTGAGGGAGTTAACTGGCAAGAAAGAAAAATACAAAAACACTAAATACAAGAAGAAATAAAAATTATCAAAAATAAGAGTCAAAAAGCCAACTATGCTGCTTTTTTACACACTTAGCAAAGTGGAAGAAAATTGTACTAGTTTAAAAATGTGGGTAATGTGGGCTTAATCAGCTATTCAAGTGACTTAAACAAGCCACTGAGTCTGCTTTAAAATGGATTTCTTGATAATTTGTGCCCCTTAACATTCACCTAGTGAAAGCAAAATGTTCAATAATTTGTTGAGTATATACAGAACTGCACAACCATCACCACAGTCTAGTTTTAGAGCATTTGACTGCTGCTTCCAAGCAAAACCCTATAGCCACTAGCAGTCCCTTGTTTCCCGATTCCTTCCTCCAATCCTGGTGAACACAAATGCTTTCTGTCACCATATATTCACCCTATTGTGGGCAGTTCATAAATTTTCACTTAGTTCAACAGATACAAATTAAGCCACATCGCAGTGTGTATTAGTGCTTATTTTTACTGCCAAATATATTCCATTATCTGATGATACCATACTTTATGTATCTGTTCATCAGTTCATAGATATTTGAATTGTTTCTTCTTTTTAACTGTTATGAACAAAGATGCTAAGAGCATTAAGTGTAATACATTTAATTTTGCCATTGCCTCATCTATAAAGCTAAGAGTTTGTGCTCTGTTCCTACATTTAAAGAAGTCTTCATTTTAGGTTTTGAATTGATTTATGACATAGGTATTGAAGAATGCAACATAGATAGGTTTCCAGCTTAGTAAAGTGGTTAGCAATAGCATATATCTAGTCCAGCTTTCAGTTAATAAGTACTCCTTTATTCTTTGACAGTCCATTTATTTTTCTTTTGTATTTGTCCATCCATCTATCCATCAAATATTTATCAAGTACTTGAGTGCCAGTATTGTGCTATTTTCATAAGTTTAAAATGCTGATTAAGAGAATTTGCACATAACAAATTTATATTCTGGCATAAAAGTAACAACTTGTGTACAAATCTGAAATATGTGATAGAAAGTAAAAACTTTTAATGAGACTCAGTGAATTCAGAGCACATTTTTCTGCCCAGCATAGCATTGCAACAATTTATTGAAATGATCTAAGAGGTATTTATTTAAATATGAAAATGATGAAGGATTCAAGTAGGAGTAGTTGTTGAAAGACACTTCTGTTATAGATATTGCAGTGATGTACAATTACTGTCAAAGAGAACTGGAAGTGATGGTAGCAGCTAGTTACAGAAACTCAAAAGCAGTGCCTTCTGGAGATAAGTGATTATACTTTGACAAAAAAATCACTCCATGTGGCTATTTGTTTGGATGTACCCTGCATATCAACATCTCTCTTTTGAAATAACTGTTGCCTTTTCCCCCCTCATCATTCTGATTTCTGTTCAAAAATCTTATACAGACTGCAACATCTAAAATTATACCCTAGTGAAGGAAGTTTGTTTTGTTAATTCATTATTTATCACAATCCAGTTGGTATTTTTAGAAATATTCCCAGCTAATTAATGTCATGAAATTCTTGGATGGAAAATCCTAGAGATAATAACAATACTGGATGCTTTGAGCAGGTGTTCAGAGATATGAAGAGAACCTATACTATGAAGAGAATGAAGAGTATATGGAGAATGAATTTAGTATATGAAGAGAACCTATATTAAAGATGAAATGTATTGATTTTTCATTAACCTGAAGAATCTTGAACATTGCAACCTTCAAAAGATTCCACACTGTCATAGCCGTTGGTCATCTATTTTGTTCCTGAAAAGCACTGTTAGAATATATTCTAACATATCATCCCCAGGACACCTATCTATGAATTTAGATTTTATCAAGAAGATCCTTCAGGCATAGAAATGGTCACTGTAACTTTTTTCTTGTATTGGAGACATCAGGGACGATATCCTGGAAGAAATGAAATTAAAGCTGAGTGTTGAAGGAAGAATTAATCTAGGTGAGACAAGACACAAGCAAAGGATGCTGAGGAAGTGTGATCTGAGTGATGAGCTCATTCTTGTGAGACAGATTACACAGTCCTAGATTATATGCATAGGAAAACATAGGGCAGAAAATCATAGTTCATTTCTGATTTTCCCAGCCTGAAGAAATAGTTTAACTTAGTGTACAGTCACATTTCTTAGGAAGCAATATGGCCATGGTAGAGGAAGAATGCTCATTTTACTGAATAGCTGAAGAAAAATCAAACAATCTTGAAGATAATTTCCACAGTACACTCATGCTCTTTTCAATCTATTTCTCTCTCCCCTACCCCACTTCTGCTGAATAAATTCTTACTGTATTGGGTCTTCAGAGGGAACTCAGGAAAGAAAACCAGGTTAATTTGCTTGTAAATCAAACCAAAGACAGATAGCTTTATATTTTTGAAATTAGTTCTTTTGCTTCCAAAATAACTTTGTAAGAGGTGCTGATAAAAAGTTCATTTTTTATTCTAGTATGAAATAATTGAAAGTAATGAATAACTCAGGTCAATACTGACAGTGGCAACACTATTTTGAGGCAATTGTGAAAGGGATGTCAGTAGTGATTGGCCAGCATCTGGTAGAGACTTTTTCTCCATAACTGAGATCTGCATTGCCAGGAATATGGAGTCATGCTATTATCAGGTGCATCAGAAGGATATTGAAAGGGGTAAACCACCACCTTTTTTTCCCATTCACAAAACGTTAGAACTCTAAGTACAAGCACAGGAAAATGAGCCATCAACTCCTTATTAGAGTAACTGAGAGAATGAAAGGAACCGACCTGAGTGAGAAAGGCCAAAATCAAAGCCATTCTTTAATGCATTAATTAAATGACTAATTTCCAAGGTATAAATCTAAGGTGAGAAAAATCAATGACAGGGTCATTGAATCTTTGTAGAGATTATGTCTACTAGGAGAAAGTGACATGCAAATATGTTTAATATAAAGTAAGAATCTTGATAAAATAAAGCAGATGAATGTTATATAATAGCCATATAAACTATATATATTAAATATATATTTAAGATAGATGTTAAATGTTATTAAAACTGGGCTTTACGTTTATGAAATTTTATTTATCTGTGATAATACATAGCATATTTGTATATATGCACCATTACTTGGCAATTTCATGTCTTTTTATATGAGTAAAGTAACTGATTACATTGTTTCAAGTCCTTCAGAAAAAAGTTAAATAAGTGAAAGCTGATATTCTGCATAAACTTGTGAAATTTATTAAGGAAAAGAGGAAGGAACATATCTATAGTTACAGAATAATTTCATCAACACAGTAAACAGTGGACAATCTGTCAAAACTTATCTGCAGTAGAAAATTCCACTCAAAAGATAAAAGCAAAACCAAAGAAAATAGAAATAAAAAATTTTTAATAGACCTCTAACTTCTAAAAAATATTGAATTAGTATTGAAAACCTGTTTCCTCTTTATATAAAAGTGAAAATGAAAATCAAAAGAGAACAACCAAAACAGATTTAGACAAATTAAAAGACATTTTCTTTACCATATCAGGAAACAATGTCAGTTATGTATGTCTTTTCAGAGAATAGAGAATAAGTAGCATTTCCAAGTGGCTTAATGAGGCTGACATCATGATGCCAAAAGCCAAATAAGGATTTTTTTTTATAATGAACAACTAAAGGTTATTGTCCCTTATAAGTGAATAAACAGAATTCCTAAACAAAATATTAGAAACTAATTTCACAAAGTATTGAAAAGATATACCATGGACATATTGAGTTTTTCCAAGAAAGTATAATGCTTAAAAATATATTACATAGCATGACAACTATTCATTTAGATTATTATCAAAATTATTATCTTCTTTGAGTCATATGAGGGTAAGATGATATCTATTTTGTGCACTGTTTTATCTCTAGTTCCAAGCAAATATAGGTCCTCAATTTTGTTTCCTTATTAAAGTCAAATACTTGTGAGGATAGTAAAAAATTAGCTCCCTAGGTATTTATACAAACTTAAATGTGTCAGACACTCCAAATCAATTAAAAAATGCAAATCAATATTCTCTAATAATTTTAAAAGTAGAGTTAATATCTTGAGGAACTCTTTCTAGTTTTTTTTTGGAGTCAGGGTTACTTAAACATGTAACCAGTCTTCTAGGTTTGAATAATGTTGTACAAACCCTTTGTTGAATCACAGAACCTCTCAGAATCCTTTTCAACACAGTCCTGCAGTTGTTCATCATCAGACATTTGGGACTGGTCCACACCACTCACCTTAATTGGTATCTCTGCATTGTCTCTGCATAGAAATAGGTTTTGCTCTTTAACAAAATATTTAATTATTTATTGATATGAATAGTATAAAAACAGCTTCAGGAAATTATATAATTTGAAGATGATTTAATTTCTCCATTTTGCTTTCCCATTGTAATGAATATAGGAGCTAATGGCAGTCATTTGGAACAAATTATCATTTCAAATTCAGACAAAATCCCTCTTGGTTTTTAAACCATAAGAAATGAAATGCATGGGTGAAGAATTTATATTCTAGTTTCATCTTGGTCTTGGCAAAGTTAGACAGAATATAAGTATGCATAAATCTCCATTATTGTCCTTCAACCTCTTAAATACCTTCCAGCTCAAAAAGCAAAAACATTTCTCAATTACTTTTGAAACATCACGTATTACACGAACTCACAAGAGGTTCAAGATAGTTCCAATAATCACTTAATGGTGGTAGTCTTAAATTGTAGAGAATTATCTTGCATAATTATTTTGAGGTTTAGAGGCAAGATAATTGGCATCATTTTCTTCAACAATCAGGAATCTTTAATTGAGTATTACTACTCTTTCCTTTGGGGACTTTTTCCCAATTTGAACAATCAAGCAGTTGAAAGTGTCATTTTCAATCACTCTTGTTGAGAGAAGGCAATCAAAGTATGAGGACCATACCTGGCCTAGGCAATCAGGGAACACAGACATGAGGGCTGTGAAGAAGGTTTATTAGTACTGGTGCTGACTGAGTGGATGCATAGCGAAAGGCTGAGTCCCCCTAACAGAGAGTTAAGGGTCTATAGACACTTGACACGTCTGGTGTACTGGGTGGACTAGCATTGTTGGCAGTACAAGGCCTGATGTGGCAAAGACAGAATAAGAAGATTCAAGAAGCTGGGCTGCATGCCAGTAAACTGAGTCAGGAAGTCATGGATTGTTCACATAGATCCCTAGACTATTTCTTAGGTTACTGTGCTTCAGCATACTTTAGGTTCTCATGCTTTCACCTGATCATCATATTTTGTTATTTTTTTGAGACTAAGTCCCACTATGTTTTCTGGCATAGTCTCGAACCTGAGAACTCAGTGATCCCTGGCCTCTTGCCTCCCAGCACTTGGACTACAGGCCTGCATCACCATGCCCAGCTGATCATCATACTTTATTGTACCTGAGTATACCACTGAGGAGTTTTAATATACTCAAAGATATCTAAAGACTCTTCCTATGAGTACTTAGATATGAAATTTTATGATGAATTTATCTTTCTGCATGCATTAGAATCTTGATTTCTCTCTAAGCTAAGACTGAAAAGTGTTTCCATTTTTAGTTTGTGTCATTATTTACATATGACAATTACATAAAATTAGATCTGCTTTTCTAGTTGACTTCAAAAAATGAACTACCAAAGATTTATATTTTTTGATCTCTGTATGGTGGTATAAAGTTTATTTCTTAGTTTATTTCAAACTGGCTTTAAATTATTTTGCTCATAATCAAAGTAATTATAAAACACAAAGACAGTGGCAATTCTTCAAAATAAAGGTCTGTAAATTTTAGAAAAAAATTGCAAAACTTCTGGGAAATCCTTAGAAACACTGGACTGAAATGGATCTTAATAAAAGAAATAAGCATACAATTACAGCAGGATTAAAATGTTACAAATCACTCAAAAGATTAGCAGTGTCTTTTAGACTTAACTCAAAAACTCAAGTGGAGATGTATATTTACTGTTAGGAGTCACGTATGCAATGAAGAAAATGAGACAGAAGAGATTGACAGCAATCTGAGACTAGCCCACAAAATGGGGATCCTGGGAAGCATGTCCAGGTCCAACTTTAGTGTAGTTGTGAAGCCCCTTATATATTCCAGCAAGGAAATGTTACAATGATGTAATGAAGAAGTAGCCAAGTGTAGGTGACATGCCGCAGGGAGGATGCAGGGATGAGCGATAACTGGAGAATTTACCTGAGGAGCAACAGTCATTACCAATAGATCATATGTCTCTTGGGACATTCCAAAAAGGTTAGGAAGCTGGGTTACAGGTGAGAGATGTGCTGCTGCCCACCCTCTAGTGTGCCAGAAGGGGCTAGAGAGACAGGAGGGTTCCTCTTATCTAAAGCTTCATCTCTCTACCTGCTTCCACATTCCACAATTTACTATAAATAGTAAAAATTACTCAGCTTACCATATTATAAAAATAGAGGTTCAATTATAATTTGGTGGGAAGTTAAAAATTTCAAGTTGAGTGATCATAGAGAAAAGGCAAAACTCAATTAAAAATATCACTGGCTTCTAGGAGGAACTAATTTCATGCCTTGGGGAAGAGATATTTCAAGATCAGGCTAGACACTTAGGATGCCAAGATGCAAGCACACTTTGAAATGTTCTGATGCAGAGATGACAGAACTCAGAACCAAATTAAAAAGAGCTCCCACTGGCCAAGCTGTGACAATTCATGCATTAAAGAAAAAAAAGATAAAAATGCAATTCATTACAATAGCAGGGCCTAAAAGCAGTCATTATTCATATTCCACTTCACTTATGTGCTTAACAGCTCTCCTGTCATGGATCCTCCCCTTCCAAGTATATTTCAAGTACTTTTACTTAGGATCTATTTTAGAAAGTCAGTTTTTTGTCACCTAATAATTTACTTGTTTGTCCTCCTTGATTGATAATTCAGTGGCTATACAATTATAGATCGATTTTTAAATGTATTTATGAATATATTTTCTCAGCATTTTCTGACTTCCATTTAACTGATTTGTGTTCAGCTAAATAAGCATGCTGCATAGATTCTCTCTCATTGGTGAATGTTTTTAAGTTTTAATTTTCTTATTGTATTGCTATAAGAAGAGCAATCTCCCCCCTCCCCCCGCTTTTTTATTCCTATCTTCAGAGACCATGGTAGTGACTGATACTAATTGTTTAATAAATGCTTTGATGGAATCACTTAAAGGTTTTCTTTTGTTTTTAACCCGACTTTGTCATGCAGTCTTCATAGGTATAAAACATGACCAAGAGCCTCCAGAAGTTACCATGGTACTCAGCACAGAATACCTATTCAATAAAGGAGAGCTTCTGTTTATTACAGGAAAGGAAGGGTTTCTGGAGTAGAAGAGGAAAAGCTCTAAGTCTATGGATCACAAGTTTTCATTCTGGATAGCAGGATAACAAACAAATATGCACACACATATCGTAGCTTATCAGATCCCCAAGTTTCAATGCAAACAGATTTTATTTCTTATTTTTCCCTCTGTATGGTTTAAGTTGAATTAGGCTTTCTCCTCCATTAGCCTGTATACCCAGCACCTGTGGTATTGTGTTTTCCCCATGATTGTGTAGTCCAGTGGGTGTGCGCTTGTGTAAGTGTGCACACCTGGACCTAGGAAAGGAGCTACAGGGGTGCAGAGAGCATGAGCGTAAGCATGAGCATGAGAGAAGGACAGTCTCCAGAGAAAGAGCATGAAGATTCCTGGAGCTCATCTATCTCTGGTCCCCAACGAGCCTCCTCCAACATTGCCTGATATGTCTAAGTACTTACTAGAAGCAACATATGCAGATCGATGAGCCTGATGCTTACAATTGGCAGTGAGGACTGGTCACGTGACACTCTTTTGACAAAGACAAAAGGAGCTTGAAGTAAGATTTCTAACAACAAGGTTTACAAAATGAATTACCTGCAAATATGAATCTGGAATTGCTTGCTTAAGTACACTATGGTCTTGGAAACCTCAAAGAAGTTGATCTTGTAAGAAGTTCAGTTTGAGGACAGTTTGCTCACAAAGTAAAAGCATAAGACTAATATTTGAAATAAATTGTAAATGAAAGTGTTAGCAGCTTACCTCTTAGAGCAAAGGTGATGGCCTTTCTTTCTTGAAATGTCTTCAGAGTGTCGCGTGCATGGAATCCAAGTCTTCCAA
Organism: Uropsilus gracilis; assembly: GCA_004024945.1. Lineage (NCBI taxonomy): Eukaryota > Metazoa > Chordata > Mammalia > Eulipotyphla > Talpidae > Uropsilus > Uropsilus gracilis. Next base: position 18,193 of record PVHY01015183.1, read on the forward strand.
ATTCCCCTCTAATCACCACCAAAGAAATTAAAAGAAATGTCTCTTATGACGTTCTAGATCCATCAATTAGTTCATTTGATATTACTGTGAGTCTGTCAACATTCGATTCTAATTTTTTTAAATGTGGTTGACGCTTCTAACTGGACAGAATACATTATACTAGATCAAGTCATTTGCAAGGTTTATATATTTGTGAAGGTCACACAGCCAATAAAATGCCATTAGCTTAGTTATTCGATGAAATTATCTTTATTTACCTTGCTGGCACTTCAATTTATATTATTTTTTCTAAGGAGAAATGAAGCTTATTTAATTTTTTCAAACAAAACAGTGTGGAAAATACATCACTATCCTGAACCAGCAGACAGACTATATTATTGTTTCAAGTACGAAATGGTAAAAAAGACAAAATTCTTGTCAAAATGAAGTGTCCGACACTGCAGCCTGCAAGGCCCCAGGCAAAAGCAGTGTTTGGTGATGGAGGGGAGGGAAGAGGGGAGGGAGAGGAGAGGGGGAAGGAGAGGTGGGGGAGGGGGAAGAGGAGAGGGAGGGGGAAAAAGGGGAAGGGGCGTTCCTTCTCAGCACAGAAGCGACTCTGCTTCCCTTCTCCCCCCCCCCCCTTGCCGGCTGACTTTCTCCCATGACATTCCTCTTGCCAAAAGACTGCCTCTCCAAGGCTCTGTCACTTCAGGGGTGAGGAGAAAAGAACCAGGCTTCGACTTTCTCTGTGTTGCTTTGTGAGAGCCAGTTTTTTTTGGAATCCAGAAATTCACAACTCTTACCTCAACAGCCAGGGTTGGGGCGGCCATCTTGTTCAATGACGCCAATTATAGTGCACACGTCCCAAGCCTGGAAGGTTTATTGGTTCTAGCATTTACACAGACACACCAGGCAGGGCAGGACCAGGGCGCGTGGGCTCCTGGGAGACAAGCAAGCCCCCCAGCCCCCCCCCCCCAAATCTTCATGCTCTTCCTCTGGACTCTCTCTCTCTCTGCTGTTCTCTTGTACCTGCCTTCTCCCAGAGTGATGCCAACATTTTATAGACTCCCCCCAGGCCCAGGTGAGGCCAGTCTCACAAGTGCATGCCACTGGGCCCAGGTGTGTACAATCCTGGCGAGGGCGCAGTACAAGTGCTGGTCATGGAGACTAATGGCGAAGGGCAAGAACCCCGAACAACTCATGTACCCTACAGCCAAGCGTTGCTCATCACTGTTCATTCCTGGGTACTGGAATGTCTGGCAGACAACACAACCAGACCCCTGTCCCTTCTGGGGACAGTGTGGCAGCAATACTGTGTCTCTGGGCTGCAGGCAGCCTTTGGCCCTTATCCGCAGCCGGGGAGAGGGAGATCAGACTTCCTGCAAGCAGCGGGATGTCTCTGCTCATGTTTTTGCAGAGCACTCAAACAGGAAGATGTGTGAGAATTTCAAGCAGCGCACACGCACATCTTGATGCTGATAACATATCCACAAGGACCTTTTCCAAGTGCTTATCACAACGAGCCTCTTTCCCAACTCCTCTTCAATGCATTTCATGGCCTTGTATCTCAAACAAAGTAAAACAAAGATCTGAAAACCTCAGGTGACCTATGGAGTGTGTTTTACAGCCAATGGGAACAGAGTGGGCATCTTTGTGGTCAACAGGAGGCTGGATACAAACAGAACATCTCACCTCAGACTCCACCAGGCCAGCCGGGAGGCACCTGTGTATGAAGGAGAACCTGTTATGTTGGAGGGCTTTGGCTGAGTGCGGGGGAAATCCCTACTACCAGGCAGAGCACTTCCATGTGAAACAAGGCTCTCAGGAACTCGGATCTGCTCTCTCTGTTCTGGATTTCAGTACCTGTTTTTGTTATTTTACTTTATTGAACTGTCGAGGAAACAAAATGGAAACCGTGCCTTTAATTTGCCTCCATCTTTACTGTCTTCATCCAGAAATGTCACTTAGAAAACCCAAATCTGCGTTGCTCTCTTTGCTAGTGTCGGGTCAATGAATTACCAGGGTTTTTACCCTCCTGCCATCGGCCTCTATGACCAGTGCCCCTGAGGTGTTCCACCCTCCCCACGACTGTACATGTGCCTGGCCCAGTGGGGGTGCGCATGTGTGAATGGACTCACCTGGACCTTGGAGAGGGGAAGGGAGTAAAAGGCCCTCCCCCTGGGGGAAGGGGCGGAAGAAGAAGAGAGAACTCAAGACAGAGAAACTCAAGTGGCTGCTTCACCATTCATTATTATTCATTATTAGAAATTCTACAAAGATGATTTCAAGGGCTCTGACATGCTTTACCTGCACAGCCAGTGAAGAGCCAGCCCAGGGTGACCTGGTTACACTACATATAGGATCCGACCCTGAGCCTCGTGGCCAGGGGCAGACTTCCATTTCCCAGCGGGTGGAAAATCCTCCCTCTTCTTGGTCAAGGTTGGGATGAGGTGCATGTGGTTGTCCACACAGTTGATCATGCGCCCTCCAGCTTTGCTCCACCTGGAACTCTTCAACCTCTGCATCCTTTGGTCCACTGGCCTGTGGTTACAATTCAGGGTGCACAAGACCAGACAGTCATGGAACTTTGATCCCTGCCACCAGAGCCTGGGCTTGAGTCAGCCATGTGGCCACACTCTGGCATGCCCACTGCGTGGACAACTGGCTGTCCTCACAACAGCTGGTACTCTATGGAAACAGAAGACACTCCATCTTCTGCACATTATCTCTCCCCAGACTCTTCACCATAGATTCCTCCACCCCCTGAAACCAGAACCCCTGCAGTTAGGACATGGTGACCCCGAGCTTCACCCAGCCTCGCCAATGCCCACACAGCTGCCTGCCTAGGTCTTCCATTTAGGATGTTTGCTTTGGCTAGTCTTTTACTCATGGTGAAGCTCAGCGTTTTCACCTTGGGCATATTCAACAAGACCAGAATTGTTACAAGAAATCTTTATGCGGTGTTTTATAAGGTGTTCCTCCAGCTTGGACTTGCAGAGCGAACAAGCAATTGATTTGTGCTCCACATACACCTAACAGAGTTCTGCAAAGTGCTCAAAGACCAAACCAAGCCAAACCACCTACCCCTGAAAACAAAATACATACCTTGCTGTCTTAAAGAATCTTTTAGTCCTGGTGAGGGGAAAACACTTTGACAAGTGGGTTTTTATTTTGTGTGTGGCAGAGAATTTTGGAAGTATCATTTGTCCTAACAAACATACTTCCATGATACATTTGTCTTCAGTTTCATCTTTCATAAAAAACTGGTCCTATCTTGGGGTGAATGATAAGAGCTTTGAACAAATGCAGCAACCCATTGCTATGGTTTTTCTCACTCTTCCACATTCAGATGTGGCCTTTCCTGAAACCCTTCCTGAGAAGTTGGAAATTGATGTACTAAGATCTGTTTGTTTGTTCTCATTCACAAAGTACCAACAAAATGCACTAAGGGAGTGGGAGGAATTCCCTTTTTCAAAGCTGCTCAATAATATACATTCCCTAAATATATATTTAGACTGACTGTTTTCCCTTTTCCCCTTCAGAAACTTGCTGTTGTTTATTGTCATGATGATTATTTAGTCCAGGGGCCACTGGGATAATATGCTTATTTTTCAGAGACTGAATACTTCTATTGGAAATTTAGTCTCTGTATTCTCTGTTCACAGCTTGCCTTTGGTGAGATTTATCTATAATGCATTGTGACTAGGCAAAGTGACTCTTGCCTCTGTACAAGTGGAAGCAGAATGCTGTTGTCTGCCAGATGCTGTTTTCATTAAATTATTATGATACATCTATTTTTACAAAGTTAGGTGATAATGATCTCATAGGTCTTTATCAGCTCTAAAATTTAATTTCCCAATTACTCAATAATTTTACCTTAAATCACCATGTTAACACAATTTCTAAATTACCACCTAAGGAATGGTTTTCATATTTATTTATGGAAGGTAGACATTGTCACATAACTAGGTGGATCATGGATTAATCTAGCTATAGGTGGGAAAAGAAAAGGACCCATGCATTTTAATATTTAAAGTGGTCATTTAAGAGACAGTATAGTTTGTTGGTTTAATGCACGGACGGTTGAGATCCTGGCTTGCAATATGAGTAGCTTTCTTTGATTGCAAAGGAACAAATACTGGCTTTTAAGCAGAAATTTATTGACCAACTGCCAAGCTATCATAAATGTGGATGACTGAAGAGCCACATCTTGAAATAGGCAGATAACAACAATAGTTTTGGGTGGAGCAAAGAAATAAGAATTCAAGGACACTTTCCAAGATGTGAATAGTCAGATCAGACTGTTGCTACTGAATGAATAGGACCTCACCATTTTTTCAAAACCCACATCCTCATGGGTTAAAGTTCCAGAAGAGTTTTGACTGAAATTTGTTCTTCCTAGTACTAGTTTAAAGAGGATGATCTGGCACTTCACCTTTTGCTGGCCAGCTATTTTGCTACCTGATTTCTTTAAAAAAAGAATAGGTCTTGCTATATTGCCCAGGGTTGTCTTGAACTCATGGACTCAAGTGATCCCTACCCTCCCAGGTAGCTGGGATTACAGGCACCTGCCACCACACCTGGCTACTACCTGACTATTTTTAACGAATAAGATGTGATTCCCCAAAGGAAATTGTGTGCTGAGGGAAAAGGGCATGAAGGCAGGGGCCTGAAACAGTAAGTGTGCACGGTGCTTGGTTATTTATTAATGATGAGACATTTTCATCTTACTGAACCCTTCGTGGCTTCAGTTTTCTCATCTGTAAATTGAAGGCAATAATTCATACCTTGTTACTGTGACTACTAAATGAGCTAATCCATAGAAAATTCCAGGTGGATCACATCACTCATTAAGCCTGGCTATCACTTGTCAGTATGTTGTAGTTCCTACAGTTCATTCACATACATTTGCTTCTTTAAATTCTCATGCTGCCCTATTTGGTAACTGCAATAGGTCTGATCATCCTGTTTATTGGAGGAGAAATCTGCACATAAGAGGTGCAGCTAAAACCTTAAATGTGGTGTTCTTCCAGATCCCGTGCTCCCCTCTGTAGAATGCAGCCTGGCTCTGTGGAAAACCTCAGCTCAGGAAAGAAGACAAGGGAATAATAATGAGGCTGAATTTTCTCCCTGAGAAATAATCAAATCTCCAAGCAACTCACAGAAACCTCCTGGCTCCTTCTTTCACCACTTGCCTGCAGGCTAGTCTGGCTTCAGTGTATCTTTTCTAGACCTAAATGCCTGAGAGTGAAAGTCTTAGAATATTCGCAGGATGGTAACAATTTTGCAGTTCAATCCTCTGATCTCAAGGTTGCATAGCAAAGACATCCAGCTTTGTATAACTGTGTTGTGAAAATACAGCTTTGTTACTGTGAACCTATTAACAGAATGTGAGCATTCAGACAACAACCTATCACACATCATGGAATTTTCCAGAGTGGTTCACTGGTGTGCGTGTGGGCAGAGCCATATTTGTCTTCTATTTCAGCCTGACACCTACACATCTACATGAAAGAGTGGGCCAGGCTGTTTGATAACAAGCATGTCTTTTTGCCTGATGATTTTACTATCTCTGCAGGATGACATCACAAGTCACAGGGACTATTTTCCAGCTTAGGAACCTCCTGAAAGCACAAGGAAGGTGGCATTTTCCAATTTTCTAGCTCTAGAGTCCGCATCTCTTTACTGTTTTCTCTGCAGTAAAAAGTCAAAGTGCACTGCTGGTAAACAGATTCAACATTTCCCCCTGTGCTAGGAAAATTAGCAGGAAAGGGACTAGAAAGGTGAGAGAACATGTTTAATTTTGGGGGCCTGCTGACTAATTTCTTGCTGTCCTTCTAGTTGAAGTGGGGTTTTGGAAAATTCCCATACTACAGATTTTCTGCTAGAATATAAAGGCTGCTTGGTATACTCATTCTGTGCTCTCTTACTTTTCAACTCTCAAAGTCTAGGTCTGACTTCCTATGAGACTATGAACTGTGTGAGAATTACAGATTGTCTCATTCAATTTTTACTTTCACGAGAGCTTTTCAAAGTGCAACCTATGGACTCACTGCATTGGCATCATGTGGGAGCTTGTTAGAAATGATGATGATCTGATCTCACTCCACACTTACTATCAGAACCTTGATTTTAACAAGGTCCCAAATGCTCCTTACGCACATTAAAAATTGAACAAGGCTGCTCTATAGCACTTTTCATTAAATAATAATGAAGCTAATAAAGCATGTGAGGCAGGAAATTATATATCCCTCACAGAATGCCCTTCACTGACATTTTTCTTTCTTTCTACATCCTCAACATTCTCTGGTAACCTTGGAATCTCAGGATCAGTGGAAAGTTGATACTTCTAAGTACAGATGCAGTTGGCAGATCCAGAATACACTCATTCAAGTAAAAAAAAAGAAAGAAAATAAAAGAAATGTACATGCAGTAAGAAGGAAGAAGGCCATTGCACATCAAGTTTGCATTTTATGTGTGTCACCTGTTAGCCAAGTAATTGCTGCCTACAGGTGGATATCACAATGAAGTTCAAGAAGCAGAAGGATTTCTAAGGTATTGTCTCTTGTTTATCTCATGGTTCCATCTAGCTTCATAACCAACTCACTTTTTCATTTCATTTATCACTTTTTCTGTTCATGCTTATCTAGGGGCCAAAATTCACACTTCACAATATTAGCACAGAAAACTAAGCACCAAATAATCCTTATTCCAAACCCAAAAAGCAAGGTTTAAAAATCATTTTGCTAAGTCATGTAGTATATTATCAAGGAACGGAGTAATAATTATTAATGTGTTTCATGCACAGTATACTAATTGACATTTAAAAATTTTTAATTAAAGGATAGTCATGAGGGACTTAAACCAATGTTTGCCACAGGTTCCTTCTCTGCCTTTTAAATTTCCTGTATCAGAAACTGGCTGTTTTGCTTACCCACAAGGTTCATTCTGGAGGTTATGATGATGATATAAGCTCAAAGTTCTATTCCAAGAATGTACTTTAGTTGATTTCTATTCAATATTTACTGACTGTGTGCTCTATGGAAAAGAATATGGTAGCAGCAGGGTCTGTAAGGACAACCAGAACACAATTTGTACTCTGAGGAACTTTTTGGCTGGTGATGTGAACAGGCAAAGAAACAGATCACTATAAGAGACTAATATGTTAGAATACAGGGGAACACGAGAAGCTGTGAACCCCAAGGTTGCTGTGGTAGAGAGAGCAACATCACGTGACTGAGGAAAAGACAGGGACGACTTCCCTCTTGCCCTCTTGGAGGTTATCCCTGAGTGTGTCTTGAATAATGAGTGGGAAAGGGTCGAAGAAGTGAAAACTGGAAGCGAATTCCTGTAGTTACACTGATACTTAACACTGGTGTATGATACCCCCTGGTCTGTTTTGGAACTTTGTCGAGATGCTAATGATAGCGGAGGAGAGGCAGATGAGACTGAAGAGATAGATAAGTGTCCAAATATGGAAGTCTATGGAAAGTATCTACCAACTTGTTCTGCTTATACCTATTTATAGAAAAGTGACAACATTATTAATAAGTCAGGGGGAGCATGCATTGGTTTGAAAGAAAAATGTACTCAGTTTGAGCCAGGTTGTGAAAGCATCTGTTCTTCTTCATCAGAGTGTGTTGCTCTTATTCATTAAGACAATGGCTTATGAAGTAATGTCTCTTTACGGTAAGAGAAAGAGACATGGATAGAATGGCAAAGAATTATAATTGGATCAGATAGTGTTGAGGTCAACACTGCATTGCTTGGGGATATTAGCAAAAACACTCAACATTTTACATGAACCATTGTGTTCTAGATATAGACACCTTCACTGGTATAGAGTAGTGCACTATGGGAAAGGGGATACATACTAAATCTTTGTTTTCGCAGAAAGACAAACAAATGTATACAACACAGTATGATGAGAGCCCTTGTAAGAGCAGACTGGGACAGTGAGAGCATATAATAGGATCTCTTTACCCTGCTGTACACACCCTGAAGAATAAATATGAGTGAGAGAAGGTGAGAGGTGGAAGAGAGAGCAGAGTGATGGCTGTAGGAAATCTTTAAAGGAGGTGTGAAACCTTTGACAGACCTTGCACTAGTTTCCCTGTTTTATGAGAATATATAGCATCAACTGCCAAAGAAGATTATTTCCTTTCTTTTCTTTTCTTTTTTTTTCCTTTTTTAGAGAGTAGGTCTCACTATTTTTGCCTGTGAAACCACAGGTTCATGTTGCCTGGGTTACCATGGACTTAAGTGATCCCCAGCCTCAGCGTCCCTGGTAGCTGGGATTACAGGAGCGCATCACCACACTCAGCTGTTTTTGGGACTAGGTTTCGCTATGTTGCCCCGGGCTGGACTCGAACCACAATCCCCAGCCCCAGACGCTTCATAGGCTGAAGCTTACAGGCATGTGCCACCGTGCCCAGCTTGATTATTTCCTTTCTAATAGCTTTTATTGAATTTTAAAAAAACATTCAAAGGAGCAAATGGCATAAACCTTGTGTATGAATCTCTCAGCTTAAAATAATCAAGCTCATGACTGATTCTATTTCATAAACACTTTAGTGAGATCTCTAATATATGAAGACTTTTTATAGATTAATAATAACTTTAACATATACCAATTGTTCAATATGGTGGCATCCTTTGGAACAAGTTAGGCTAACGGTGTGTCCTTTTAGAAGACAAATCACTTAAGTCACTGTTAATGCAAATGGAGAATTATCTGAGGTTATTGGTTACAAGTTTTTTTTGGGGGATTATGCTAGCTTTCTCCTTTATATGTTATTGTCAGTGGTAGGCAAATATTTCTCCTCAATCACCCAGAAATATAAAAATATAAAAAATGGACCTTATTATGGACAACTAATTTTGGTCCTGAATAAGGAAATAAAATATAACAGCATTTTCTTTCAGTTATTTCCATAATTGCCCAGTTATTTCTAGAGGGGCTGAGCTGTAGATATTAGGCAATTTCTCTATGATCTTAGTGTGAAGTGATTCAGTGCCATCTGGGCCGGTTTATCCAATCTTTACACAAAGGAAAATTCAGTGCTGTTAATAGCTCTCCTAATTTCTAAATTAGGAGAGGGGCAAAGAAGAGCCAAATCTGGTGCCATGGTACCTTGGGACTTCTGTTTAAGTATAAATTTACTACCAGTGTTATCAGCCTGGAAGTAAAAGCTAGAAGGATGGAAGTCAATTTGGCTGAAGTCGGAACATATGTGTATCGGCTGGGAGATACATGCTGAATCCTGCACTGAAGTCAGAACAAACGAGTATCGACTGGGGGATACATGCTGAATCCTGCACTGAACTCAGAACATACGTGTATCGACTGGGAGATATATGCTGAATCCTGCACTGAAGTCAATGGCAGGACTGGGTAGCGGGTGCTGGAAAAGTTAGTAAGCACTAAAAGCAGCAAAGAAATGAGGAATTACTGAGGAATTTTAAGTAACACATATATCTAGTGACTGTCTTTAAGTGCTAAAACCAGGAAAGGATTTTTTGGTAATATTTATAGTAATGGAACAAACATTTAATACCATTTTTACTTGTTCTTTCATACCCAGAAGTGAGTTTTATGAATGATTTACTGCAGTCCATAACTTACTGGGTTCTCTGATACTGATGTTTGACTTACTGTTCTGTTAATTAGAATGAATAATTCATAGTTTTTCCTGAATGACCTAATTATTATGCTGATCATAAGAATCTAAGTCTTTGATGTTTTCTAAAGCATTTTATGCAATTCAGTTATTAGATGTGTGTATAATGACATTTTATAAAAATTCATTCTCATGCCTTGTAGACATTTTTATTTCTATGTAGACTTTCAGAAACATCAAATGCAAGATACCTTTTGCCCTGAACCCAATTTTCAAAACATTGTTTTCCCTAATATAAAACTGAATGTTTATGTAAGTGTAATAAATAAAGTGACAACCAACCTCAACAGTAACACTAAGAAGTAGAAAAGAGTTTTATACTCAATACTGCTGTTGAGGACTTTGACTTTAATAATACAATTTTCCTGTGTGATAACAGGGTTCTTCTGCTAAAGGCAAAGGGAGTGTATGACCCCATGTTACTGATTTCACTGCTGTACCTTAATTTTTCACAGGACAAACAATTGTACTGTGGGCTTAACTTTTAATTCTATACACCTGAGACATCTTTCCTACTTCTCCACTTAAAGATCAGGGCCAAATCATTACATTCGAAATGATTGTCTTACTTTCAGGGCAAACCTTAATATTCAAAGATATTAGGATATTTTATTGTCTCCAGTAATATTATCTATGCTAAAAAAAAGCTCTCGGGGGCATATAATACTTGAAAATCTGACATAATCAAGATCATATCATGTCTCAAACTGTGCATTTTGATGGTCCATGACTGGGCTTATTTTTATTTTTTTAATTAAAAAATTATTTATATATATTTCACGTCATTTCAGTCCCTGGGGGTCACCCAACACCTCCCCTTCCCACCCGCTCCAGCTGGTCCCCATTCTCCCCTTGTGCAGTTTCATTTGGTTGACCATGTATTAGTGAAACCATTTGGTTTCTGTCCCTTTCTATTTGGCTCGTTTCTGCTAGAATGATTTCTTCTAGGTACATCCAGGTTTCCATAAATTCATCAAATTTGTCATTTTTAATTGATGAGTAATATTCCATTGTGTATATATACCACATCCTTTTCATCCACTCATCTGTTCTGGGGCATTTGGGTTGTTTCATGACTGGGTTTATATAACCACAATTGATGAGAGTTAAAACACATGCTCTATTCAATATTGTTGTAGTTTGGTTGTTAAAGTAATTTTTTTGAGACTTGAAAATAATAATGGACTTTTATAAAGATAAACTGTTTTGAAAAAAATGAGATTGGTCACAATTGATTTGATCTTCAAGCATACAATATAGGAGGTGAAAATGATCACATTCCTTATTAACTTGCTTATATTCTTGATAAGGTTTTACCTCTTTTCTTTAGGTATACATTATTTTAAACCATCAATTTCTATTTCAAGCTTTGGAAATCAGTAAGATCAATAATTGTATCTTCCCGAAAAGAGAACGATATTGAAGAACCTTAAGGTCTTCCTATAACCCTCTCCAACTTGGTTGTTTCAGTTCTTTTGGAGATCAGTTTGCTGTGATATATTAGGAAAAAATCTCTATTCCTATTTTTTAAAGTGCTTATCACTTGACACATTACAGCACAGTCCAGCTCTAGTCATACTCTCTGACCTGAGAATGGACAATCTTGGCTGAGGGTTGACTGGATGTTATCTGAAATGTTAGAAGAAAAATCTTCAGCATGAAATAACTTTTGTTCTGGTTGACTTAAATAATTTCTGAAATCACATGGCAGGCAAATAAAGAAAAAGGAACTGATTTTTATTTCAAGCGTTTTGTGAGCCAGCTTCACCTTACCTTGAGCTGTGAATTCCTCTTTTTCTCTGGGATCTCTCTTAGTCTGATCAGGTTGCTATAACCAAATATCACACTGCTTTAAGTTGTCCCAACAGAAACTGATCTCTCACAGTTCTGGAGAGTGAAAATCAGAGATCAGTGTTCCACATGGAAGGTTGAGGGCCAGAGTTCTTGTACATCCTCATGTGACAGCCAGGACATGTTTTATACTCTTTATCTGTTATGTTTCTCAAACTTATTGTTTTATCTATTTTCTCATCACAATCTCTTATTACTGCTATATGTCACTAAGACATTCTCTATCTTCTTAGACTTATTTTGAATTTTAGACTCATCCTTTCAATAATTTTATTTCAGATAATTTACATGCTTTAGTTTCTTGCTTTTGTTAGTGATGATTGTAATTCTCAGGTATCTATTTTTCTTTTTTGTCTTAAATGCATGGAATTACATTTCCTTGGTTCTAGTGATATATATGCAGAAGGCCCTAAAACATGTTCATGTTGGGGTAACTTCATTCCCATGTTCATCTTGGGCTAAGTTTGGGGGAGGAATATGAGTTTCAGGTATCAAAGAACTATTGCAACTATGACTCTCCTTGGCTATAATTCCACTGAACAACTGTTCTCAGCTTTCTAGTCAAAAGAAGCAGCTTTGAAATACTGGTATCTTCAGGTTGGAAGCTACTAGTTTTGGGGTTTGAGGGAAAAGGGATGAAAGAAGTTGGTTTCCCAGTTTAGTGAGGTAGCTCACATATTTTTATTTACCCTTCCTCCTCAAAGAGATCTTATGATGCCTATAACAGGGCAACTTGAGCTTCTGTTGCTGATTTTTATATGGAATTATAAGGCAGTGATGGCCCCAAACTAACGTGGAGAGAAGAGCTGACCTAAAAGTTTAATTTTGTTTCATTTTTTCTCTTCTTATGGCTGGTTTTGGTGCTTATTGGCCTTCCACTAGAGTCAAACACCCACCTTCCATATCTCCTCCAGTGAGAGAGAGTTTTTGGTACCTTAGGGTTTCATGAGCAAATGTGTTCTCAGTGTATTGTAGCTTCTTGGTAGGAGCCGCTGGCTGTGCCTGACCAGGGCTCAGGCTGTGAATGAAGGAAACTATTTCGCGATCTTCTCTGGCTTCAGAAAACTGAAGATGGAACAGCCCCCAGTGAGTGTGTTCCCTTTTCCCAATATTAACCCTAAGAGATAACAGCAAGTTAATGGGGGGGGGTCCTCTTCCTCCATGTATCCACAGGACCTAGTGTCTTGCCTAATCTGATTTTCTCTAAGCCGTTTCTCCCTTCTTTTGTTCAACCAGTTGTAAATCATTGTTTTACACTGTATAAAAAGCCTTCTAAGACCTGGCATGGTGGCACACACCTGTAATCCAAGCGCTGGGAGGCAAAGAGGCCAGGGATTGCTTGAGTTCGCAAGTTTAAGACTACCCCGGGCAACATAGCTAGACCTGGTCTTGAAAAAAGCAGCTGGGCATGATGGTGGGTGCCTGTAATTCCAGCAACCTGGGAGGCTGAGGCTGGGGATCGCTTTGAGTCCATGGGATAGGGACTACCCTGGGCAACATAGTGATACCTAGTCTCAAAAAACAAAAAAAGCCTTCTAAGACTTAATAAGCTGGATGGATGTTCATGCTGATGTCCAGCCCCAGCCTCTTTGGCTGAGTTCAGTCCTTCTGGTTGTTCTTCCTCCCTTCCCCTCATCTGGCTCTTTTCAGTTTCTATATGGCAAACTCCCCCCTCGGTTCTGTGTTCCACTTGGACCGAGACAAGCAACCCAGTAGCTGACACTGTTTGGCCATCAGTTCTGGAACTCAGAGGCCACAACTATGCCTTCTATTAGATCATGTGCTGCTCTGCCAAGAGCTCATGCCCTTGGGGCATTGATACTCAAGATTTCTCTGGATTTGACACAGTCCCTGCTCTGTGATGAAGGGCACAGTCCCAGCTATGCTGCTGGACTTTGACCAGAAGACTGCTATTAAGTAGCTTCCAATGAAACTTTAACAGAAAGAGATATTTTTCACATTGACATCTGAGGAATCGTGCCACAGAGGCAGCACTTCGCAGAGGAGTCTGGAGTGTCCCTCAACGCTTCTCAGCAGAAGGAAAGCAGATGTTTAGCAATCAGGGAAATGCAAATCAAAACCACAATAGGATACCACCTTACATCAGCAAGAATGGCCCACATCAAAAAAAAAAAAAAAAAGGGCAACAACAAATGCTGGACTGGATGTGGAGAGAAAGTAACACTTTTACACTGCTGGTGGGAATGTAAACTGGTCCAACCACTATGGAAAGCTGTGTGGAGGACCCTCAAACTAATGAAAATGGAACAATTTGACCCAGCAATTGCTCGCCTGGGAATCTAATACAAAGGGATACCTATGCTCGGATGTTTACTGCAGCACTATTTATAATTGCAAGGACATGGAAACAATCCAAATGTCCCAAAACAGACATTTTTGAAAAAGATGTGGTACATACACACAATGGAATATTACTCATCAGTTAAAAATGACAAATTTGATGAATTTGAGGTAACATGGATGGACCTAAAAGAAATCATATTAGCAGAAACAAGTCAGAAAGAAAAAGACAGAAATCAGATGGTTCCACTAATATATGGAACATAGGAAAAACAAACAAAAGGCCAGGAGGAAAAGTCAAAACAAGCTAACAACCAAAATAAAATATACTACGTGGGGAGGAGAGGGGGCATGATCAGGGAGGGGAGTGGTGGGTGAACCTCGGGGAATACAAAGGTGTAAAATATATATAAATAAATTATTAAAAATTGAAAAAAGATGTAATAAATATCAATGCTTTCTGGCATAAAAAAAGTTTATTGCTTAATAAAAATTTACTTACTAAATTCTTCACTCAACTTGCATATCCCCTCCAGGCTACCAGGCCTTATATATTAGGCACATAGGAAGACCCTGAAGTAGTCACTAAGTTCAATTCCCTTGCTCAGTTTATCTCATTCTGGGATATTTGTTTCAGACCTGGTGGGTATGTGTAAACCAGGGGGCATCATGCCACCAGCAGTCAACATATGAAGCCAATCTTTGATTTCCTAGCAGTGTCATGTGTTTGTGTTTTGCTCTGAGCGAATCTCTCGTGTGTATGGATATTTGGTGTGTGTTTTTTCTTTCGTATCATCATTTTTTAATATCAAGAACTTCTTTTCTTATTTTGGGTGCTTAATGATAGTCTTGGGTTTTTTTCAAAGCACATACCAGCCTTATAGCCCACCCATTAGATTTCTGGTCCTTTTATGATCCTTGATGGACTCAAGAGAATATAAGCTTAGGGGAACATAGCCACCAGGAAACCAAACCCCCCACCATGTAGATCATATTCAGGACACCTGAGGTTTGGGAACCTTAAAGAACCCTGAATCTTATCCCATGGCCCACATGGCTCTCTTTTCTGAGTTCTTCCTCTTCAGGGTGAATTGTACTGCAAGTGTATCTTTAGGGTCCCTAGTTGCAGGGATATGATAAAACTTGAACCTATAGGTTGGGACGTCCATGTGTGTGGATAGCTTCTCAGTAATACATGCAGCTCTGAGAGAGATGAGATGGATACAGGCTGTGAATTGAGGGCAGAGGTGGGGCCAGCTGGCTCGCTCTCTGATCACATTTTAGTGGGGAGAGAACTTGGGGGAGTCTGAGAATTCAGATATTGCTCTTGGTCTTCCAGATAATCGTGAGCATATTTGTCAAAATAGCAAGATAAAAGCTTTATTTAACAATTTAAATAATTAGCTTGACAATTAGCTTTTAAATAATTTAAATAATTAGCTTGACAATTATATATGTCAATTAGCTTGACATATATATATATATATATTAAAAATATAGGTATGTGGTTTGTGCCTCCTCTTGCTCTGGGCTCCATGGTATTAGAAGGGCAGCTGAGCATGACCATAGGAGAGACATATTGTCCATTGGAGCTTTGGGTAACCATGGGAATATGTCTCTGCTGCCCAGTAGGGTAGCCCCTAGTTGTATGTGGCCATTGAGTTCTTAAAGTACAGTTAGTGAACCTGAGGAAATGAACTCTTTTTTTAAAATTTAACTTATTTTTTCCCTTGATTGCACATATACGTACACACACCTATATGTGTGTGTGTGTGTGTATATATATATATATATATATATCACATCACTGTCTACCCTTAGACTCTCCCACCACCTAGTCACCCATGAACCATCTTTATCTCTTGTGCCCTCCCCCACCCCTCCCCCACTCATACCCCATTCCCCCTCTCCTACTCTATGCCTCAATTCTGTTGGCAATTTTATATTTTTCTTCCCTGTTTCTTTGTCTTCCCTATAGCCCTCATATAAATGAGACCATCCCGCATTTCTCTTTTTCTTTCTGGCTTATTTCCTGTAACATGATTCCTTCTAGCTCTAACCATGTTACTGTGAATGACATAAGTTTGTCTTCTGTGATTGATGAATAATGTTCCAACGACTTTTTCAACCATTCTTTAATTTTGGGCATTTGGGTTGTTTCCATATCCTGGCAATTGTGACTAGTGCTGTGATAAATATCTGGGTACATGTGTCTTTTTGAATCAGTGTGTTTTGTGTCCTTCGGATAGATTCCCGGTAGTGGGATTGCTGGGTCAAATGGCAGTTCCACTTTCAGTTGTTTGAGGGTCCTCCACACAGCCTTTCATAATGGCTGGGCCAATTTGCACTCCCACCAGCAATGTAAGAGTGCTCCTTTTTTCTCCACATATACACCAGCACTTGTTGCCCATTTTTTGATGTGGGGCATTCTTACTGGTGTAAGATAGTATCTCAGTGTGGTTTTAATTTGCAAGGAAATTAACTCTTAATTTCATTTTCATTAACTTTTGATAACCACATATGCCTAGTGGTCACCATTTTGGATGATTTACTTCTATTCCTAAACCTTTTTTTGGTGGGGAAGACTAGTAGGGTTCATTACTAACAATGACCCTGTTTCTCTCGAGCTGGCCACCCAGTTTCAGTAAGGTTTAATTAAGGCCCCACTGGCCCCTACCAGGGTCACGCCTTATTCTGTTCAGTCTTGTAATTCTTTTTTAGTCCTGAAGAACTCACTCAGTCTCTCCCCACAGATGACGTTAGAAGTCCTAGAGTATATCCTAGAGTTTACTAGAATTGTTATGGCTGCAACTATACAATGTCTCCCAGGGATTTCTAAGTTTAAGAGACATTTTTTTGATTCAACAAAATGAAACTCTTGCAAATCAAATACTTCAACATTTAAAACTTTCATTGCTGATGAGAATCAGCAAGAATAGAATACTCTATTTTTCAAAAAAAAAAAAAAAATCCTGAACATTGACTCTTTGTCTTTCCTTTTCAGTTATAACAATTTTGCTCCTCTCAAGGCTGCAAGAATTGTTTCCACTATCTCCACAGAGCTTCACAGTATACTTTCTGAAAAGCATAAAAATCAATATTTCCTGAATTTCAAAATACAGCGAGGGTTTTTTTTTTTTTTTTTTTTTATAGGCATGTGCAAATAATGCTCTGTGGATGCTCATCTCGGTGGTAGGAGAAGCTGAGGTTCCCTAAAACAGAGCTGGAAAGATGTGAATGAGGTGAGATGTCTATGAGCAAATCTCTACATACCCTAAACAAAAAATAAAGAAAACATGTAACAATTGCTTGTATCTGCACTTGACCCCATCCATAAGTAGTGATTAGTTCTAGCAGATCTTTCATTTAGTATTTATCTATTTGTCTGATTGGTTCTAGCAGATCTTTCATTTAGTATTTATCTATTTGTCTGTTTACCTTCTTCTATCTATCTAAGCTATTTTTAAGGTGATCTCATAGATGATCATGGTGAGATACTCTGGAGTCTGGGTACACACAGGACAGAATGACCTTGGAATGGGAAGAAATAGGAGTACCCCCCCTTTTTTTTTTAACCAAAAGCAAATGTGTTTCTTGCTCTGAGTTCTTGGTCCTACTGTCTGAAGTCCTAGCAGTTATGGATGTTTTTGTGACCTCCCAGAGGTGATTCAGTGGTATACCCATGAATGTTATAGTAAAAAATGCCTTGTTGCCTGATTTCGGACCTTCTTTAAAAATTTAAATAACATTATTCTTAAATGCTGCCAATGATTCTGTTCTCACAAGCTCATAATGCCTGGTATTTGATTATGATACCAACCATGTCTGATCTTGTGACTTGGTTTTCTTTTAAAAATTTCCAAGAATGACTCCCTTGTGTATGTGTGTATACAAATGCATAAAACTGTGTTCATGATTTAAGAGAGCTTTTCTGACACCCAAGATCCATTATGATAAATTATAATCTTTGGCTTTTCTTTCTGAAGCCAGGTACAAAAAAATGCAGTTCAAAGTTTTATCTGGGAGGTAAATTTATAACAGTGCCCTTTTAGTTTACAGTGTTCCTTGAATTATTCAGTGTATTTTTTCAGTTTCTGAAGTCAAGATGAACAAATAAATTAACATTTCATTTGCAGTTAACTCTCTGAGCAAGAATTAAAGTTCTCATGTCAAAGTGAATAAAGCAAAGGGCTGGGCATGGTGGCTTGTGCCTGTAAGCTTCAGCCTATGAAGCAGCTAGGGCTCAGGATCATGGTTCGAGTCCTGCCTGGGGCCCGTAGTGAGACTCAGTTCCAAAAAAACAATAGCTGGGCGTGGTGGTGCGCGCCTGTGATCCCAGCTACCTGGGGAGCTGAGGCTGGGGATTGCTTGAGTCTGTGGTACACCGGGCAACGAAAGCCTGTGGTTCCATGGGCAAAAATAGCGAGACCTAGTCTCAAAAAACCCCCAAAAACAAAAAAAAACAAAGTGAATAAAGTATAAGGCAGGGACTCAGAGATTGGAGAAATAGAAGCTATACTGTGATTTTTTTCTAGATGTGCCTGGTAGGTCTCTTTCCATGCTAAAAACCACACAAAATGGAAAGGAAAGAATAAGGAAAATAATGAAAAACACTGTTTCAAATTGAGCATGAAAAAGCAACAATCGTGTGAGT
>PVHY01015184.1:0-36557 GCA_004024945.1 Uropsilus gracilis
TATTTTATGGTTTCAGGTCTTATATTCAAGTCTTTTATCCATTTTCAGTTGGTTTTTGTACGTGGTGTGAGGGAATTGCCTTGGTTCATTTTTTTTGCATGCAGTGATCCAGTTTTCCCAGCACCGTTATTGAAGAGGCTATCCTTCGCAGCTGGGGGTGCCCACAGCTGGGGTGCTTGGAACCAGAAGCGGGCTCTCCCCACACACACACATCCCAACGCCCCCTGCACCTCTCCGGGTCAGTGAAAAGTGATCAGATAGTACTGGCATTTCACCCAAAGTCTGCAAGGCCAGTGAGACCCTCACCGCCCCCTGGCAAGGATGGGGGATGGGACAGCGGGGCCCTCCCACTTATTTTACACCCCTCATGTCTCTTCACCATGCCAGACTAGAATCAAGCTCAACAGAGTCTTCTTCCCCACTGATTCCACCAAACTTGTTCCATGGCTCTGGTTTTGCTGGATAGCAGGTAGGGACAGTGGAAATCTTGTTCATCCATTCATGCGCATCACTAATTAGATGACAAAGCATTTGGCTACCTTAAGAGAGTCAAAGTTACTCTCACATTTACCTGCACTTCACTACATTTCTTCACTTTAACATTCAGTCACTGGGCAGAAATCACATCGTGGCAACACCGCCTTGGGAGGACTTTTCTCAAAGTATGTGTATATCAATTCACCAGGTGAACCTGCTAAAAATGAGATTGCTGGACCTAGCTCCTGGGGTTTCTGGTTTCCTGGCTGTGGAAGGAAACCCGGGGGTAGCCATGTGGGTACATCACAGTTCTAGCTTTCATCTTTGCGAGGTTATCTAGGTTTTCTTATTCTCATGACAACTTTTCATCGTAAAAATGTGTTTGTTGAGGTGTGTGTGTGTTGCTGACTCTCGTCATTTTTGTGGGTACCCAGACTGCAGGTAGGGCTAATGATTTGAACACACTTGCCTAGAGAAAGGGGTGAGGGAATGTCTCTAGGATGTCCCAGCAAGTCCTATCACAAATAAAAATAATACAGACCCAGAAATTTGTGCACACCATATCGTAACTTGAATATTTTGTCTGCTTGCTTCCAACTCCACATTCCCTGCCCCATCACTTCTAGAGCAAAAGGAGATTTAAAAAAGAAATGTTTATTCTGTAATATAGCAAGGTAACATTTCCAAGTTTGAAGATAAAGCCCTGTGTTTTAGTAACACAACAACTGAAGTGATAGAGGGCATCAGAAAAACTAGCAAGACTCACAAACTGTTGGATGACCCTGATTTTGATAAGTTTATGGATTTCCAAGTAAGTCAAAAGTTTGAGGGACATGGCAAAGCAACATTGGATGGGGCATGTACAAAACCACGTGCGGCTTGGGTGAGTGTTTTTCTTGGTAAATGTCCCTGTGTGGGTAAATGTCTGGAATTCTGAAATAATCTTGAGTACTCCCCCAAGTCATCCATCCCACTTGCCTGAATCCAGAGTGTCACAGAGTATAATAGCATTTTATCTTCCGATTCATTCCATAGCAAAGGTTATTCTAAATCTTTGTTTTAGTTTATAAGCTACTGATTTGCACTACAGATCATCAAAATGGTTTTCCCAGTTGCAAGTCCAAATCTTTCTGGGATAGTATAAACCCATTTCTTTAATACTGTTGAATACCATTTAATTCCTCCCTCAACACCTCAACTTCCTACCCATCCATTTCTGCATTTTTCTGGCAAAAGAACATCTGCTCATAAACCAAATAAATGAACAGTTTAAAGGTAGAGTTACAGCTTATAGGTGATCTATCTGAAACGTGCTGTGTCACTCTGGGGGTGTGCAAGGTGATGCATGAGACTCAGGGACCTAGCATTAAATAATAGTGAATCACCTAGTGAGAAGGTAATTCCTTCTTAATTATCTTTCAATCCTGCTGATTCCATTAGGAGAACTTCATGCTAGTGAATCTCTAATGTTTCTCTAATACTGACATCCCCCATTCAATCCATACAAACTGAGCAGCTTCCTGGAGCCTTTAACATCCAAACATGTGTAGCAAACATTTACTAAGATCAATTTGTGACAAGGATATTCCACTGATGAGAGTTTCTATAGTTTTCTTTTAAATACATTTCTTTAAGAAAAAATGTGAATGAAGAAAAAATGCATATATATTTTAAATATTGGGAAGTATGTGGCAGCAGTGCTTTATGATTTTTGACTTTTGTAAACCCTCAAGCATTTTATATTTGTGGGTCCCTCCACGTAGAGATACACACTGTATATAAATAATTCATAGATATGCAGTGGTATATAACAATGGGTCACAAAACACTATATGATAGATAATTTACATAGTGTTTTAGTACAAATTATATAGACATAGAGTTTTATACCATATGTAATTTATATTTTTAGTTTCTCTAACTGTATTACTGTATTGCTGTATCGAATGTGTACTTGTAACATGACCATCCTGCTCATGATGCCAGTTGTAGTGCAGGTACCCCAAATCTGGGTAGGTTCTTTATTGGTTCTAGCAGATGAACAATGAGAATCCCAGAGCCCTTAGTGGATTTTACAGGTGTTAATGCTCTCAGGGAACCAGGTGCACAGGCACATCAGGCCGGGAGGCTGGCAGGCAAGAAATAGACACTGGCAGGAACCAGGAGGCAAACCAACCCCTGAACCCCCAAATCTCCAAGCTTTTGCTCTGGGTTCTCTCTCTGGTATTCTCCCATGCACGTCACGTTCTCTCCTCTCATCCTCTCTTCTTGCTCTCCCCCAGGGTGGTGTCGCCCTTTTAACCCCTCCCTAGTAGGCACAAGTGTGCACACTTACACATGTGGACACCCCCTGGGCCAGGTACAATCATGGGGGAGGGCGCAATACCACAGGTGCCAATCATAAAAGCTAATGGCAGAAAAAGCCCAACCAACTCGTTTACCCTGCAATACCACGTGTGGCAAATGGCATATATCTTGCATAGTATGCAAATGGCATACTATATATACACAGTTATATTAGTATATGGTGTGTATAACTACTATATGTATTTTTGGTTTACATATATGCATATATGTAGTATACACTATATATGTAGACCAGATAGTCATTAAAAACTTGTATGGATACTATGTATGTGCACTATATACTGTATATATAAATTATATATAAAGGATAAAACTATATAACATTTTTATTCTATAATGTTTATGATTGTTGTATAAAGATTAATATAATCTGTAATTCTAAAAGTTCATTTTTTTATCTTTGCTTTTAAAAGAAATTGAAACCCTAAAAGTATCTTGGACCCTGAACTCTGTCTACTACACCAAATGTATCAGGTGCATGTGGTATGTGATATCACAAAACTAAACCATTAATTCTTCATGACTGAAGCTGGAGATGCGAACCCCTCATTTTACTAAGAAAAACACTGAGTTCACCAATGTGCAAGAATCCACTAGAGTTTTACAGTGAGAAGGGACACAATTAGAACTACACCCAAGCTGCTATTTCCTCATCTTTCTCCTTAGCTACACTGCTTTCCTCCATTCAGCCTGTTCCCCAAAAGCTGTTTCCTTATTCCATCTGCTTCAAAGCCTCCACATCACACTAGATCATGGCCTCTCTCCCAAATTCAGCCCTCTGCTTCCCTCTGAGAGGTTCTGTGCAGAAGCGATACCACCTGGTGGAGATCCCTGCAGGTGTATCTTTGCTCTAGGTTGCTGGTCAACTCATGGCTATAATCACTGCTGCAGAGGGAATCCTGGCCCCCACCCACCACCATATTCCCCACACACAGTCCACCCACCTCTGCTTCCCCACACACAACTCATCAGGAAATATATAGGCAGATATACAGACAAAAAGCCCAAAATAGATGTGAGCTTTTTTTTGGACACAGACTTCCAAATACAATCTCATTAAAATGAGCAGCAGATAGATAGATAGAAAGATAGATAGATAGATAGAAAGATAGATAGATAGATGATAGAGATAGATAGATAGATAGATAGATAGATAGATAGATAGATAGATAGATAGATAGATAGATAGATAGATAGATAGATAGATAGATAGATAGACAGACAGACAGACAGACAGACAGACAGACAGACAGACAGACAGATAGATAGATAGATAGATAGATAGATAGGCAAATAGATTGAGAAGATTGAGGTTGAGTTAAGATAACTACTTATAGCTTAAGCAAGATCTTTGTAGGGCAGTTTATAGAGCAGATGAAGGATTTACTCCGTGGGATGTCAGCCCTTCTTCCTACTTAGCACTTAAGTCAAATCTCAGCATCTTGACAGCAGGATAATTGATCTGTTGACAGTATTCTGCAGAAAACAGTTCATGACATTTCATTTTTTATTATTATGTTATTTATTTTATTTTACATCATTATCTACCCCAGGGTTCTCCCACCACCCCCTTATCACCTATAAACCATCTTAGTCTTCTGTTCCTTCCCACCCCCAATTCCCCTCCCATGATCTATGCTTCAATTTCCACTAGCATGATTCCTTCTAGCTTCATTCATATTGCTACAAATGACAGGTTTGTCTTTTTTGATTAATAAATAGTATTCCATCATGCACATATACCACAGCTTTCTGTACCATTCGTCTATTTGGGGCCATTGGTTTGCGTCTATATCCTGGCTATTGTAAATAGCCAAGCAATAAACATCTGGATACAGTTATCTTTTTGGATTAGTGTTTTGTAACCTTGAGTAGTGTAGTAACCCAAAGACTACCTAAGACATTTCTCAAGAGTCCCCTCTGGTGATCAGACATTATTATCTTTGTTTATCTGAAGGTTATTTACACCTATGTGGTATCTTTGTCTGGGAAATAGAAACAGATCATTCCCAAATTTGCCCTTTTTAGGGGGAGTGGGATTTCAAATGATATTTTATTGGCATATTTTTCTTCATACTTCCTAAATAGCTGGGCATTCCACCCACCTCTGCTGGTATTATCCTGATATGAGAATGCCAGCCTTGAACTTGCAGCCTGCAGACAGACAGTCCCCAGATTTTCTTAATGTTTTCATAGAACTTGGACTGTAAAGAGTCATGCTGCTTCTATCTAACAGGAAGTGTTCATAGTCTCATTAGAAACACTGTTTCCACAGTGCTTCCTGATTTTTCACTTCTCTTTCTAAGGGCTTTGGTGATGGAATAGAGGCAGAAGATACCAGTCAGTGTGGACCTGTCTCTTCTGGGTGGCCATTTTCTATGGAATCCTCAGACCATTTCAGTCACCAACTTTTTTTTTTAGTTTTTTGCCATTAGTCTGGCTAGTGGCAAATCTCAGGAATAGAGCAGATGCTTTTTATTTAGAATTTCAGGACTAAAGATATTTAATTTCCCTCTCTAAAAATTAATAATGTGAATTATGTTTGGTTATAAACAGTGTGCATCATGACAATAAAGTAGTGTGAAATCTGCACAACAGAGTGCCAATCTTAAGGACCAGGGGAAATGCGACATTGACGTCCCCGCCCATGACTTCAGGCTACAGCATTGAAGACTAACTTCGGTGACAAGGCAGGAGTGGCTGGTGACCACCAGATGGATGACGTGTGCACAACCAAGAAAGTCCGCCTAGATATCTTAAACTAAAATCCAAAAAGGCCGCTTCCCACCTTCCACTATCATTGTCCCATTGAAAGATTTTGACTTAATGCCCACAGATTTTGTTCTTTATTATTCAGATTCTTCTATGCCATGGGAAAGAACACACTGGCCAAACTGCTTTTTTTTTTTTTTTTTGCAATGGAGACCTTTTTGTTTATTTTGAAACTCAACCAGAAACATCATTTGGGTCTTCTCAGGGACAATGTTAGTGAATTTCGGTCTTTGAGTCAAAGAATATTGAACTCTGATATCTTTAAAGATAAAATATGAATATAGAAAGCAGAACATGGGGTTTGGAGACTGACAGATGAAGCAGATGACTTAGTTACTCTGTGATCTGGGGCAAGATAATTGCCTTTAGTGAGTCTGCACTATCACATAGGCAGAATGAATTGATAATCCCCCCCTAAGATGACATTTTGAAGATTAAATTCTCTCCACAAATACTTATTGGGCACCTCCTGTGTGCCTGGCTCTTTCCTAAGAGCTACAAATACCACAGTGAACAAAAGATGAGATTACTGTTCTTGTGTAGCTAATGGTCTTGAATGTAGTTGAATGTGTCCATCCTGTTTTTGTATAAGTCATTGAAGCAGTGTAGCCTGGGGGGTATGGAGATTTGGCTCCTTGTACCTGTACTTCTAAAATGATAATCCTTCTCGTTGCCACAGCTTTTGAGTTACAACAAAAGTTGGTGATGATTACTTAGAGATTCAGCAGATGACTTACAGATGTTTGCCAATTTTTCAGTTTATAAAATTTGAACCACCTACTGGGTAACATTTATATCTGTTGTAAAGATTTCACATGACTTTATTGTTCATAATATGCACCGTTTATAACTAAACATAATTCACATTATGCATTTTTAGAGAGAGACTTTCTTTAGTGCCTGAAAATTCTGAATAACAAGCAGTTGCCCTTCTCCTGAGATTTGCCACTAGCCAAACTAGCACAAACACAAAAAATCTTCTGTCAGTGGTTGTTGCTGAAGGAACCAGCTGCTCCTTTTTAATGGTGATGATGCCAGTGATGGAGAGACCTAGAAAGATCTTCATTTTGCAAGGAGACTTTCTGCCCAGCATCCATGAATTACACCCTTGCTTTTCCAGATATCACATGTGGTAGTCAGCAAGTAGGCCAAATAAAATACTGATAACTGAATGAGTAAGAGCATTCAGATTAGTTCTTTGGACTTATATAACTTTATACACTCTGTGGAATGAAGAGATAGATTTTAGACATTTTAAATAAGTCAGTATCTCTTTTTATCTAGTTTGTTGGCATCATTCTATGACTCACACAGGTCCTCGGAATCATTGTTATCTTTGATGTATACATTTGATGAACAGGGATTTACGTTCTGTGTAAGATTTGATGATTTGGCTTCATTTCTAGCGGTATATTTGGATTTTGCATGAATGCAACATGGTAAAGCTTCTATTTACATCTCAAATTTTGGTTTCAACGTCCAAATTCCGTTCCAACATCTTTTGAGGTGATTAGATTTTCATGGGAAAAACACTATTTTAGTGTTTAGATGATTCCCTATGAGCTAATTATACTGTTTTAAAATTATAAAATAGAAGCAAAAGATAAAGAAATATAAAGCTACCCAATTGTGGCATTACCCACTTGACATCCAAGAAATACTCTGGTTACTCTTATATCAGCAGCAAAGCAAGTTCTTTTTATGTAGCAGAGAACTTTTAAGGCAAGGACTATCCTCTGCCCGAATATTTCTTACAAAAGTCATGCTCCACAATGTTCACCTTGATCCCAGCCCCCCATATCTTTTCCTGCCAAGGCCTATCTGCTACCTGGTTCCATTTTGCTACAACACGTTGGAGTTTAAAATCATAACATTAAATTCTCTGCCTTTCCCATGACTATGCAAACAAAACCACAAGTGCAGAGAAAAGATGCCTTCATGGCCGTTTGAGGAGGTATTAAATAGGATTCAAACTGGCTGAAGTTCAGTTTTCATTTCTGCCATCTTCTCATTTTTGGGAAACTCTCCAACATTGGAAGGCAATCTTTATCCTGACACAGTTTTACATAAGAAGCTCTTTGTCCTTTATAATCTGTCCAGCAAGTTTCAACACCAAGTACTTGAGAGTTTCAAGTACTTGACATTCCTTTCCTCTTACCAAATGGATGAGGTCAATTTCATCCAGATCCTTGACCATTGATGTAAGTACCTAGAATGACCACTATGTCCAAAATACAATTGGGAATGTCCCTTCTAGCTGCTTGGAGCCACCTGCAAACACCATATCTCAATTCTGTTCCTATAAAATGTTACAACCTTTCTGAAAGCTAATTTAGCAGTTTGTTTTGTTTTGTTTTGTTTTTTCTGAACCTACTGACCTACTGTTGGCACAGACTTAATTTAGCGTTTGTTTTAATAGTCATACAATCTTTATAACTTTTGAGTATAAGAAAACAGTTTAACACTCAGACATCCAGGCAATGATTTCTATAAAAGATATAATGACATTTTTAATAAATGAAAATTTAAAGATCTTTTACTAATTAATATCAAAGAACACAAACTGCTTAAGTAAATTCTGGTATTGCTGTAAAATGGAGTTTTAGGTTTTAACCCAAACTGTGGTCTTAGGTTGATATCAAAATCACTCATTACTAAAATGGCATATCAAAATCACTCATTACTCCAGAGGGAAGAAATAACTATATTGTGACAAAAATCAAAGAAGATGTAAAATGATGGTACTTCATTTAAAAAAAATAAATAGTAGATTCATTTTAAAAAATTCTTATACTGTAATCCAGAACAAAACTTCATGCGCAGCATGAGCTTAACTATATAAGTAACATGGACAAGGGAAACGGGTGGAAGGATATATAACACAATGTTAACTTTGATTATTTTTATTCCTTATGTTCCCAGTATTTTTCCAGACATCTTTCTATATGATCAGAATTCCTTGTCACTCTAGTCCCTACAATAAAATCTCAAAAGGAAGAGTAAAAAAGAAGGAAATTATCAACAGAGCAATTGATGCGCTACCTATTTTTAATGTCCATTCTACCTTTTTGGCAAAACATGCACTGTGCTGTTTTCTGCCATGGTCCATTCCCTAGGAACTGACTCCATCCTTCTTCCTATTGGAGCAAAAACAGCTTTCAAGGGATGAGGATGAGAATCCGTGTCACCTGGTCTGTGTTCTTTTTCAGCACACGACGGTTCTGCCCTTTATATTAATCGAGATGAGGACGTCCCACCATGCATATCCCAGCAGGAGCAGTGGACTCGCTGCCATATGTACCTTCTCCGTGGGCTATATATTATGGTAAGGATGGTGCCTGTCGGGTTTTCGTATTGTATTACGTTTTGCACTGCTAAATGTGGGCACATATTTCATTATGGATATAATCACTAACAGATTCACACTGCGTGCCTCATCTGGTCCAAGACCTGGGCTTTGTCTCATTTCCCCAGATGCTTATATTTTTAGAAAGTATATGCCAAACCTCACACAACAGGAATTTGTTGAACAATCCCATGTAAGCAGTGGTTCTTCCAAGGCTACATTTTTCAACTCTTTTTCAAACTAAATGTTTTTCTTGGACATCAATTTTATAGCTTAAGGGCTTTTTGCTTGGGATTTTTTTGTTGTTGTTGCTTTTGTTGGGGGGAGTGGGGGAGTCACAGAAAATGCAGTGAAGACAGAAGAAACGACCTCCCTTCGAGGAGTATGACTTGGAACTTCATAGGGAACAAATGAAAATGTGCATTTTCCTGAGTCAGACTAGGAATTTTTCCAGAATTAGATGTTATATATGAAATGTATTTAATGATTCTGTATTTTTTAAACTGGAGTAAATAAATCACAAGAAAACTCCACTTGGTCTGTTGAGCACAAATAAGTCCCATGTAGAAGGCACCAGATTTATCTGATAAAAGAGATTTTGCCTGATGAGTTTATTTCACATTCATTCCAGTTCTTGCCATGTTTTCACATTTCAAAGTTATTTCTCTTAGATAGAGAAATATTTCTTATTTTTCTATCTACAAAGTTATTTATCTTAGATAGAGAAAAATTTCTTATTTCTCTTTATCTTTCCAACCCCTCTTAGCACACACAGAGAGGTTCCCTCCCTACAGAACTTTTGCCTCTTGCCACTCTCCTGTCCTGGCTTCTGGGTCACCACCCCCTCCTTTAAACCTGAAGGATTGGAAAACACTATTCCAAACACCCCAACACTGTACTTAATCCCACCATAATCCCAGTGCACTGGGGAGGCCCAGTCTCCATGGAGTGTTTTGCTTTAGCCAGTCCAGAAATATAAAATAAAGCACAGTACAGTACTTCGCATCCTTTGCATGATGGATCACATAATGCCTCAGACTAAGAATAAAGGGGATTTGCTTCTAGGAAGTCACACCTTGTAACAAAATCTAAGCAGCAGTCAGAATACGGACCTGGGGCAAAAGAGCAGTCATGTTCATTCTCTCTGTCACTTCTCAGTGAAACATGTACACAAGGACCAAGAATGTGTGTTTTCTTAGATACACTCTGGATTCTTCTCCTCACCCCACCTGAAAGGTTACATGTTGACTTTTCTGATAGAAAAGGTCCAAATCACCAGGACTCACAGGTGAGATGTGACTGCGAAATTACATCTTCAAAATGAATGTGTGTGCTGAGGACGCCTGAACTTCATTTTCAAATGTCTTGTCTTTCAGAAGGGTTAGAGGCACTCGGTTGTTCTGGGGATACTACAAAGTTGCAACGTATCTGGAACTGCCTGTAACAACAGTTTCCAAATCAAACTCCATTCTTTCACTCCCCTCTAAAATTATAGCCTTGTGACTCTGTATATAAAGTTACTTTGCACTGTTATAGACTCTTAAAGTTTTACTCTGGGAACTCTAGGAATATGTCTATGAATTCATTTCTGTCATTAAGTTGAGTGAATTTTGTAAAGTCCCAAAGGTTGCAGAAACCAAGTCCATTCTGGTGGCCTTTTCTTCCACCCTGAGTGCAATCAGTTCATGTCCCAATGAGACACTTGGGAAATACCATAAAGTGTTCATGATAGACCCCCAAGATCCCTCATTAAAATGAAGCATTATTCCACTATCTTCATGCCAAGGGAGACTTGCCAGTTCTGCATATTCCCTAAGCAAACCAGTACTTGTTTGGACATGTATTTGCATTAACCAGCAAATTCTCTCAAATATGTTCTGAGAAAGTTTTGAAAGTAGCGTTTTTCCTTTGGGGTTCTGCCCCAGGCAGTCCTAGCTCTGCCAACAGTTAAACAGCACTCCTCACATCATGTCATATTATTTAAACCCAAGGATTTTCTTTGTTATCAAAAAGAGCTCTGGCTTTTGCTCCCTTCTACATGTCCCAATGACACAACAGCAGAAGATTCAGGATATGAAATCTTTTGAGAGCATACCAGGGTTGAAACTGGACATTCCAGCACTTCACGCCAAAGTGGAAGAAAGCATTCCTCTTACCACTTGTTAATTGTCAAGTAAATAGGATCTCCTTTATAATCCTCGGTAGAGTTGAGCTGAATGTATACCTAGAGGCTGCTGGCCTGCCTCTCTTTCTGCCTTCCCTTGAGTCCAGCTAGGTCTCCATACTCAAACATCTCCCTCCTGATTTTAATCTATTCTTTTTCTGGATTTGGAGTAAGAGATGAAAAATCAAAGGATACCAAGCTTTCTCTCAGTAATCCTTGGTGACCCTATTTACCAATCTATTACCTCAAATCCTCATCAAACACAGCACCCTGGATCCTTTCATCCCCACCATATTTTGCCTGCTGTTCAACCCACGTATCTGAGCCAAATGCATCTCCCTGTTCAGTTATGGTAGATTCTTAACTCTTCTCTGAAACCATCCCTCAACCACACCCTGTTATGGGGCTTCCCCTAATAAACAAGACGATCCATGTTACCTCGTGGAAGATACAACACTGAGGTTTCCTTGGTTTCTAAGGCAACAGTATTTATCAGGAATCCTAATGAATACCATTCTTTTAAGCATGTGCCAAGTACTTTTCAAATATTATCTTATTTCATTCCCTAAATAACTCTTGAAGATAAATATTATCCTTCCCATTTTACAGATAAGGAAACTAAAGATTAGGTGACTTGCCCCAGGAAAAGGCACTGGGTTGTTACCAGAGTGAGGGTGTGTCCAGATGTGTGACTGCAGAGTTCATACTGAGCCATTCTCTCCACTGCTCTGACTTCATGGAGAGGAATTCAGAGCAAGTTTCTTGCTTGGGCTTTTGTTTGTTTGTTTGTTTTGTTTTGTTTTTTTGAGACCAGGTCTCTCTATGTTACCTGGGGTAATCCTGATCCCGTGGACTTAAGCAATCCCCAGCCTCAGCCTCCCAAGTAGCTGGGATTACAGGCGCACACCACTGCACCCAGCTGCTTTTTCAAGACCAGGTCTAACTATGTTGCCCAGGGTAGTCTCAAACCCGTGAGCTCAAGTGATCCCAGGCCTTTTCCTCCCAGGAGCATGCCACCTTGCCTGGCTTTTTAGTTGGGTTTTGAAACCATATATCAGAAGTAGCCATGTCTGGTAGGTAAGCCTACTTGCTGGCTTTGATTTTTGTCTGTTCCACTTACCATATCAGGACTTAGTGAAATAAAACAGACAAAGTGTATCTCTATCTCAGGTGGGAGTCTCCGCCACTGTATGAGTCCATAATACAGTCCCTCACATACAGAGAACCCTGCCTCTGCTTGCTGTTGTCATTTCTGAAAAGTCTCTCAACAATAACAGCAAGAGCACATCATGTTTTCTCATCATGAGTTTGAAAACTTCAATGATGATGCCTTAAGTCCTTTCTCTTCCTTTCACTCATTTTTCCTTCACTCAAACTCTTCATTATGAAAATGAAAAATATTTTTCTTTTGTAAATATTGAAACTATAATTCATTTAAAAACATAAAAAAATCTAAAACAATCCTCAGATATATGAAAATACCACTGCTGCTTGTTTGTTTAAATGTAAATGGGCCAGCAGGAAACCTAGAGGATGCACTGGGTGAAACAGGGAGCTTTGAGTTCAGGTTGACAGATTAGACAAAACAAGATAGTGCAGGCCTCCTATGGGCCTGTTTTTTGACTGCACCCCAACCTTCAGCACCTCAAATTCTGTCTCCCCAAAATATCGCTGTTGTTCATGGCACTGCTTTTCCATCTGTAGAACACAGAAAGAGAAGATGCTAGGAATTTTACATCGTAAAATCCCCAGATCCTAAGAAATTGACATTCCAGAAGGTTCATCTGTGTCTCTTTTTGTCCTGAGGCCTCTTCTTTAACCCCTAGCCATGGCTCCTCCCAAGGGGGTTTCACAGGCAATCAGAGCCCCCTGAAATCTCAGGGGCCATGCATAATACATGCTGACTGCCAAGCACATTGATTAACCAGCAGCCAGTAGGCATTAGCGAAGGAGAGCAAATGGGCCTTGGGAGTTTCTCCTTATGGAGAAATATTTCTTATCACTGCACTGAGCTTATTTAAAGCAAAATAAGACTTTCTGTTGTCTCTAGCCCTTAATGGTGTTTGATAAATTCCATATTCCAAATCTCATTACCCTCTGTGTCCACTGTACAACTTTCCAACCCAGAAAATAAAAGTAAAATCAAGATGAAATGTGATCTTTCTTTCATGATGTAAACCTGAATGTTGCTAAATCAGAATTCTGTCTCCCACCAAACCTGATTATTCTTCAATCATGCAACAGAAGAACATTTTTTTGTTCTCTTGCAGAAGCTTTTCTATAATTTTGTAGTTTGGCTTTTTTTTTTTTTCTAAATGCATGCATTATTTTTTTAATAAGCATACATTATTTTCTGAGAAAAAATTCTCAAAAATAAAAATGAGTGAGCTCAAAAAATCTTGGAAAGAATTTTTAGCCATGAATTTTTAGCAAAAAATTTGTACCCACTTCACTGAGAGAATTGCATTTCAGGCCACATTAAAATATCTCTGTTGAGTTGGATGCTTCTCTCCAGTTAAAAACCTAGTCAATGAGACTAGTCAATGACATTTTCCTCTCAAGTGAGCTAACCTCTTGACTTTTATATCTCATCAAATATGTGAAAATTTTCCTGAATTCCTGTCACTGGAGGACCGTGATCAAGCTGAAAGAGGGAAGATTAAGCACCTCACATTCTGAATAGCTCTATCCTCCTTGGGGCCTATGAGAGTACATACCCCCAAAGTCATCAACACCCTTTGCCATCTCCACCTTCCCAACCTCTTCCCTCAGCCTGGCAGAGGAAGAAGGACTAGTGTTTGCAGTCTCAACAAAGTCAAGAGCAAGATGCTCCAAGAGACTCCCTGATCAATAGCAGGGATGAGGCAGGAATGTAACTTAAGGAGTGGACTTTTTAACCTTCCTATGCTTTCCACCTAAGCAAGGAAAAGTGCCCTGGAAGGATACAGCAGGTTGCAGATAGGGGCAGCTGTGGAGAAGCTTTATGACACCATCATTGTAGGTGGCAAAGCTGAATGAGTTTCCTTTGATCTGGTTTGACAGTGAGAATAGCTCCTGACCTTGAGTTCTCTTGATGGTGGCCTTATTAGAAGGCCAATTCCTAGACTGGGGTCTCCTAGCATCAAGAAATTACAACCTGTACTGCCTGCAGCAGAATCAGGAATGTTGAAAAACTTAAGCTAGAGCCATTTCAATGTTCCACGTGCAGAATCTCTGCTGTGATGTTGCTTAGGGACCCCTTCAAACTGTACAAATAGGCACTCCAGGCAAAGTGAGCACTGAACAGTCATCTCATGACATTCATCAATGGGCAGTAGGAATGAGCCAGAGAAACAGAGACAACCATTCATACAAGTGTGGGCAATAAAGTCAGATGTCATCCTCCCATTTCCCATCTTTCATTCCTCAACAAAGAAGAGACATCCCCAAATCAGACTTTGTCCTCCTCTTCTATTTCCAACTACTGGAGAGGAAGGCAGAATGAAAATGCAGTGCTCTTCCCACTTAAGGTCCTAACAGTAATTCTGGTATGTTCAAGGAGAGATGGAGGCTCATGTGTTGGAGCAGAGAGAAGGGAAGAGTGAACCAGACTCCTAGGGTCCTTGGAGGGTAAATGAGTTGCCAGGGTTTTTCATACCCTCCCACCATCAGCCACTGTGCCAGCACCTGTAGCATTGCAACCTCCCCATGATTACACATACCTGGTCCAATGGATGTGCATATGTATGAGTAGGCTTACCTGGGTCAAGGAGGAGATGATATAGAGGCAGCCTTTATCTCCCTTATCCCACCAGGGGAGAGGACACCAGAGAGGGGAGAACACCAGGGAGGAGAATGCAAAAAAGAGTCCAAAGAAAGAGTGTGAGGATTTCTGGGGGTCTGGGAGACTCAACTGCCTCCCAGTCCCTCCCTCGACCCTCACCTTACCTGGTGTGCCTTGTGCCTGGTTCTCTGACAGCATTCAGCCTATAGAATCCCCCAAGGACTCTGACATTCTTCTTTAGCTGCTACTACTGATGCTGGTACTGCTAGTACTGAATTTACCCAGATTGGGACAGTAGCAAAACAGACACATAGGCTGTTTTAGGGACTGTAACCTTAAATCATAATGATCCTGGAAGTCACTGGGAGGTTTTGAGCAGATAACTGACATAATCTGAGATGTTTTCAAAGGATCACTTTGGAAACTGTTCAGAATGGATTTGGGGCCAGCTGGGTGATGCTGATGTTTGAACCAAAGATGTAGAAATGGTGGTCCAAGAAATAATAGGATTCTGGAAATATTTTGATAACATAGTCAGCAGGGCTTTCTGTTAAGTTAGGCCAAATCAAAATTAAATGCCAGGTATAGCTCCTTTAATGTCTTTTTAGCCTTGGTATGGAAGGCAAAATAATGGTCAATAAAGATGCCCACATCCTAATCCCCATAACCTGTGATGTGCCACCTCACAGGAGCTTTGCAGATATGATGGCATTAAAGAAAGACTCCATGGTGGGGGGATTAGCCTGCAGTATCCACATGGGCCCAATCAAATCTCCAGTTCATAAACAGGGTGACCATTTCCCAGCTGTGCACAGAGAGATGAGATGATGGGAACACTTCTCAGAGAGAGAGCTATGGAAAGACCTCATAACCACACTGGCTTAGAAGGTGAAAGAAGAAGGCCATGGACCAAGAAGTATGGACAACCTCTATAAGCTAGAAAAGTCAAATGCTTCCCTGGAACAACAGAAAGAAATACAGCCCTGCTAACATCTTGCTTTTAACCCAATGAGACCAATGTTGAACTTTTAATTGACAAAATTGTAAAGTAAATAAATGTGTGTCATTTGAAGCCACAAAGTTGGCCGTGGCATGTTTTTTTGCAGCAATAGAAAACTGGTGCAGCTGGGTAAATCACTCAGTCTATATGCGCCTCACTTTCCTGGTTTGAAAAAGGAAACAGGATGATGATACTCAGACAAGATTGCTTGAGAACCAGACATAAAATGTATGATTATGGCACAGTCACCGTTGTTGTTCTATGTACCAAGAATACTCAGTTTTTCCAGGACCTAACCTCTGCCCACTCCAGTAGGTGGAGGTGCAAATCCTTGAAGTCTCTCTTCATTTACCATCATCCTCGGGGCTTTGGAAAAACTATCTTCTCAGCCAAATTTTTACCACCTGTGAAATCAGAGCTACTGCCTCTCTCAAAAAATTGCTCTGAGGTTTCAGGAGTGCACAGGGGCACACAGAAATTGTGTCTTCTCCCCAGGCAACAGAAATCTTGGAGCGGTTGCAGGGTTTCTCTACTGAGAAAGACCCATTTCTTTATCTTCCTCACTCTCTTCCCCACCTCCTTCCCCTTCACTTCATTCTCTGCTCTTCTTGTGGATTTTGGTCCTGCTTCATGGGGTTTGTCTCTTGGCAACCTGCTAAGAATACTAAAGAGGTTTCTGAAAACTTCTTATGGTTCATATATTAAATTTTCTCCCAAGCTTCGCTTTTCCCCTGAGAGTTGAGATTGTCAGTGCTTTTCCGCTACTCTAACCTGCTTATTTTCACAAATACTTTGTTGAGACTGAGTTACACTCTTTACATCCTTTAATGAGGAGACTGTTTAGGCAACTGTGGACTCGCTGATGGAGCAAAAAGTTTGTTTTAAGCTTCTCAGACTGTCCACTCGGTTATTGAGTAAATCCTCTGCTTAACCCCAGTATTTATTATTCTGAGTGTTATTTTCTTTTACCCCCTAACAACTAATTCTTAGAGATTCTGGGAGTCTATGAGGAAACAGAATTCTCCATGCGCTATTAAGTATACCCCCCCCAGGTCTTTTTTTTTTTTTTTTTGTGGCTATGGTTTTTCAACATCCCTACATGCACACTGACACACTTGCCTCTTCTGCCTATAGTCACTTTTGATACTACTTATGTCTTTGTACGACTTGGCACTTTTACTTCATACTTCTTCAGCCAGTTCTGTTTCCCCATTTCATTCTCACTACCTCACTCTCCTTATCCAATCTCCACAGAGAATATGAAAAACTTTAAGCAGGAACTTCTTTGACTTTTTTACACAACCATCCTTTCTGTAGCCACCTTGTCCTTGCCTCTGGTGATAATAGGGGGAGGAGCTCCTATACCCGCCAGTCATTAACTTTCCTTCTGTGTTTTAGCTCCACCCCTTGTGACTGTTCATCAATTATTACCTCATTTTCCAATAACTGTATCACTGTCAGATCCTTTCAGTCAATATGTGAACAAAATCCAGTCCCTAATTTCCACCTTAAAAAAAAATTTGCCTTTCTGGGATCACCCCCTTTTACATCTACCCTGTCACCGAATTCACAGTCAAATTCCTCCAGAAGGTTGCTTACACAATGTCTACTTCCATTTACACACTTACAAAACAGGACAGCATAGATGTCAAGAGTATGGACGCCGAAAGGCTAGAGAATGTCCCCTAGGTCAGACTAAAAAGACCAGGGAAAGCTTCCTAGGGGAGGTGACATGTAAGCTGGCCCTTATACGGTAAGTTAAGAGTCAGGCATAGGAAGGATCAGGGTGAGAGTTTCCAAGGCAGAGAATGGAGGAGGCCTAAGGGGAAGAGAGAGCAAATCATAATCAAGGAGGCAAAGAAATTCCATCACCAGAACCAGTGCCTCTGCTCTCTCCCAAACACTATCACCTGAATTCTGTCTCTCCTCTCCCTACCAAAACTGCCTTTACCTTAACCTCTGCACAGTCTCCTTCGAACAGTTTTTTGTGCATTTGTTTGGTTGGTTGTTTATTTGGTTATTTGATCCATTGTTTATTTGATTGCCTGGTTTGCCCGTTTCCTGTGGTGCCAAGCTCTGCCTGATGTTTCCACCTCAGCCTTCTGGGATGAATGAATGGGCGGTCCTCATTCATCCACTCACTCCCTGATGCTCAGGTCCTCCTAACAAGTGCTTTTACACCACCTCCCATCTACTTCTCACTACTTGACCAGAGTGTTTTAAATTGCAAATCTGCTTGTGTCAATCCTCTTTTCTTAAAATTCTGCAATAGTTTCTTTCTCCCAGTTTGGTAAGTTGTTTTTGTTTTTTTTTTCCCCCTTCTTTGGTAGCACTTTTATTTTTCCCTGTACCATGATATATCCTTGGGCTGTGATATTCTCACATAACAGTAGGAAAACAAGATGTGTAAGTCATCCTTAAAAAACTGAGAATTACGTACAAAAATGTTACGTAAATTAAAACA
The DNA here is from genome assembly GCA_004024945.1 of Uropsilus gracilis. Lineage (NCBI taxonomy): Eukaryota > Metazoa > Chordata > Mammalia > Eulipotyphla > Talpidae > Uropsilus > Uropsilus gracilis. Next base: position 18,354 of record PVHY01015184.1, read on the forward strand.
ATGCATAAATTTACAGGTACAAATACAAATCGTTTTGTGACTATAGTGAATAATTTAACCCCATGATATTCTTCCAGGAAAACATTGGACAAGAAAGAAAATGGAGTCCAAAGGCTTGGTTTAACTATGTTTCTAGCTCTACTGGAACATGTTAGAAAGAAGTGACAGTTCATTCATAGATTATTAACAGTCTCTACAGAAATCTAGGAATTGTCATTTATATTCTGCTCAAATCTAGTTAGATCTAGAAGAGCGAAAAGCTCACAAGAAAGTGTCAAAAAGCCATCACCTTGGTCCAGGTCCCAACCAAATGGTCTCAATTTTAATCCAAATTTTTATACAGAGTTTCAGGGAAATATATTATGAAGCATTAGAAATGGTGCTTTTTGCTTGCCTATCAGATAAAAAGCTTGTACACTTTCTTAAGAAAGCATATTCCAAGGAGATGAGTCCAACAGAAATGTTCAGCTCAGCCAGGGCAATCCTGCACTTGTGAACTAAGTCATTTGGGAAGTGCAGTGTCTATGCTAGTGGGACATTTAAAAGTGTTTGGAGTAGACAAAAGACAGGTGGCACTCATCAGATTCCTACTTGCTAGTCCACATTCACTGGAAGGTCAAAAGAGTAGCTTGAAGGAGCAATATCTTAATTTTCACTGCCGTTGGTTCCAGGACTGTAACATCTACTTGTGTTGTAAAGTTAGTAGATCCAGACTACATGGTTGTACCACTAGACCAGATTATGCATGTTGTATTGGCATATAAATCCTTTCCAATATATCAGCTTCTCATATGGTTGAATTGAGAGTGTTCTCCATACCTAAGAAGGATGGCAAGAAAATGCTTCTGGATCCAAGACCAGTAGCTTGCCAAAGTGCCTAGACTCAGCTGGCATCGGGGAGCTCAGTTCTCTTCTCCAAGGAGCACAGGAAACCAGGGTAGCTCCTGTTTGACTCTCTCACCAGGCAGCACCATCTCTCTTTGATGCCCTGTAAAATTTATTGATGTCATTGTAAAGCTGTAATATCTCTTTCTAAGATGTCATTGTGAACCTGTAATATCTTTTTCTAATATCTTTGGGGAATATTCTTCCAAGTCTCAACTAGCTGGGTCTTGAGGTAGGGTGACATGGAGCAGGTAGGAACTTTGTGGGTAATACCATCACCCAAAGTCATACTGCCTGGCAGGATGTGACCAGAGGCATTCAGGTTTAGTATAGTCAGAATAGTAACATTCATTGCTGGGAAATGATGTTGTCACACAGAACCTTGACAAATTGCCTTGAGGTTCAGGATATCATCACTAAGAACACAATTTTTCTCAGGAGTAACAGAAATCACTACATAAGGTGTGATACCAGATTTCCATATCTTGTTTCGTAGAAATAGAGCCATTCAAGACCAGATATGAACACAGAGACAAAAATGGGAGAGTTGATGACCATTAATAGAGCATTCTCTAAGGGTAAATACCTGTATTATATTTCAAATAGTTCTATAGCACTGTAATCATCCCATCATAGTGATTATAGCCCTTTGAAATCACATCCCTGCACTACCTTAGGTTGTAAACTTGTGGGCAGGATGAATAATAACATTCCATATTATTCCCAATTCTTGATACAGTCCTTCAAGCATAACTAGGATTCAGTGTATTTTGAATGAATAAGTAATGTGTCCTTTCAGACATAAATCTGTGAGTGTCAAAGACACAAAGAACTAGGGCAAGATAGTAAAGTGGGTCTCTTTCCAACATACTGGCTGTTGCAATCCCCAGAGACAAATTTTCTCACCATTCAATATAAGTGAGAATCTGAATGATGAATGTTTGTCAAACCATATTTGTTTATATTTCTAAGAAAATCTCATCAAAGTTGAAAATAATTTTTTCAGAAATATTAGCTATCTATTCTCCCATTTTCTGTATCCACATTTGGTCTTGGATTATGACTTCTAGAACAATGTCAGAAAAGAGCAAGAGGTAAAGAGTTGGATACTAACCATGATTTTAGATATTATCTAGCATTAGCCATACCCTCTCAATTGACATTGAAAAGAGTAAAAGAATGCTTTCAAAGGAAACAAAACTACTTAGTGATATGTCCTCCATGACTATCAGTTTTGTTAGCCTAAGTACCCAAATACAGATGACTAGGTTAAAAAGATATAGTGTATATACAAAAATAAAATACTACTTACCTATAAAAAAAGATGAAATGCTACCATTTGTAACAATATGGATGAAACTTAAGGAGGAATAAGTTAAATCAGTCAAGAGAAAGAAATACCAATAAATATCACTCATGTAGACTATAAAGAAACAAAACAAAGGAATGAATGAAACTAACCCAAACAAAATGTAGAAATATCACTGTAGACTAAGGCTACCAGGGTGAGCCTCTAGGTGGTAAGAAGTAAAAAGTAGAAAGGTTCAGACGGACCACAGTGAGAGATGATGGTTCTTTTGTTGGTAGGTGTGGTGTGGTAATATATATCTAAAGAGGCATAAACTATACCCCTAAAGCCTGTATAGTATGGAAACCAACTTTAACTCAATAAAAAATAATATATTTTTAAAAGGAAAAAAATGAAAGTTTTGAATATAAACCCCCAAATTATTAAATTATTGAATAATTTTAATAACATTAAATTATAAGAGCTATCACCTGAGTTTAACCAAATAAAACCTACTTTAAAGTACACATATAAAACACAGCTACAACTAAAACATTACATACTTAAGTCTTTGAGTGTATTTTCCTTTGAAGAAGGTACTGTGTAAAGGAAGAACTATCTCACACACACAAATTAAGCGAGGTTGGTCTATTGACATGTACCTGGCAATGATTCAGCTTCTTGGCTTGCTTTTAATAGTTCATGTCTAATTGCATGAATCTCTAAATTATGTAGTTTGTTTTTACAAATGACAAATAGTGGGAGATGCTCTGAAATTGACTTTTGCTTTGCAATCCAAGGTATATCTTAACACAGGGTCTCCTGCACTTACCTGATAATGAGGTCAGACAAGAATAATACAGGCTCGGATTGCAATGTTCAAGGCATTCATTAACGTTAATAATCAGTGCTCTTGCATAGAAGGTTTATGCCCAATGCTGATCGCCCCTTTATTGTGTGGTGTTTGCTTGTATTCAAGTGTCAAAGAGCTCACCACAAAGGCCATCAGGTAGGTTTCCATGGCAGCGGTACTTCTTTTGTTATAACCATTTGTGAAAAAGACAGTTTCCAAATACTCACGATGTCACTGCTTAATGAAAAGAAATAGAATATTGGTAATGCCAGCGGAAAACTGTTCATTGGGTATGACACTGAAGAAGGACATGCTAGTACTGGGTTTTGTTTCAAACAGATGTCCATTAAATAGGACTAAGATCCTTTTGATCTTAACACATTCTCTCTTACCCATGGTCTCATATTATTGTTCTAGGGAGAGTTAGAACTAAATGGTGACTAGAATAGCTAAATCTTATGAAAGATAACTTTGTGGTTGCACATGACAATGAGTGCAGTATCAAACTATGGAAGAAAAGAATCTAGTTTCTCAGATGTAGAGTTAGCTTTGATGAATGAAAGTAACTGGATTTTTATTGTGCTCACATACATGTTTATTTTTCTTGGTGACTCTGTACCTGAATTTCTTTGTCTTTGTTACGTAAAATAAATGCATTTTGGTATTACTTCTCTTTAGTTGCCAGTGGATTCTTTGAGTCATTCGCAGCATGTAGAATTATTCAGCCTATCTTGTTCCAACAGAAATCCAACAGAGAAATCGGCTGGTACTCAGCCATTCAAATAAAAAGAAAAATTTACTAAGACTTAACGTCATTCTTAGTAAATTTGGTGGTCCTGCCAAAATATCCTCTCTGCCACTCCTAAAGAGAGAGTGAAAACTAACAATCTAATTTGATTTACTTTTCTCCTACCCACAGCCTGAAAATATTTATGAACTGGTAGAATTTTACAGTTTCAATTATAGATAGAAATCCCCAAAAGGCATTGTATGGCCTTTCCTTATAGTTTTTTTAATCATCATTATAATGAATATACATAGCACCCATGAAGGTTTGTCAAATATCTTCTATATAGTAAATAAATGTAAGTAGACATTAAAAAAGAAAACTATGTTGAACTGAATAACAAGAACTAGTAAGGGATGTTATATAAATTTTTCCAGTGAGGCAGAAATGGAAAGGACCTAGGATTGAGATAGAATAAGCTTAAAATAAACCAGGGGTTGATGGTTTCCAGCTCAAAGTTAATAGGAAGCTTCTGTTCTTATCTCAGGTAGAGGGGGCAACAAGAGGGATGTGGTCTTTTTCACTGGACTGACAAGAGTGAGCTTGGAGCAAGGGAGAGACTCAATGTCATCAAAACTAGAAACTGGGGATATTTATTGATCAAGAAAAAGGCATGCAGTGGAAGAGGGGGGTAAGTTATATACAAATTGAAAAGAAAGAATAAATTGTTCATGTTTATCTACATAGACAAACCCAAAAGTCAACAAACATAGTCACAGATTAATATACAAAAAAATAAATCATTATACTACTACTAACAATGAGCAATTTGAATTTGAAATTGATAGTGCCATTTATAATTGCATCAAAAAATCAAATGCTTAGCTAAAAACCAAAGTCTGTATAAAATGTATAAAAACTATAAAGCTCTGATGAAAGAAATAAGTTCTAAATAAATGAAGAGGTTGTAAATGTTCATGAATGGGAAGATGGGAGACTGCCAAGATGTTAATTCTTACCAGGTTCATCTATAGATTTAACACAAATTCAGTCAAAATCCCAGCAAGATGTGAACAGACACATACATGTTTGTTGAATGAAAATAGAAAAGCAGCATCTCACAGTTGTAGAAACAGCACACAGAGAGCAGATGTACAAATAATACAAACATGCTTCACTGGCACAAAGTAGGAGCTCAAGAAATATTTGTAAAATGAAAAATGTGCCATTTCTTGATGCATGGACCCTGAGTAAATCATATTTTCCTTATGCCTAAAATGAGGGAGCTGGAATAAATGACTTGTGGGGAAACTGACCACACCAAATGCTGGTGAATATAGAGTTAAGGAACACTTATTCACTGCTGATAGAATATAAAAGCTATTGTTACCTGGGAGGATAAATTCACAATTTCTTCTTTTCCCACTAACATCTCCTTCCTCCCTCATACTCTTTCCCCTGACCCCTCTTTCTCTTAAACACAGAAACTAGAAACCTCACCTTATTTATTAGTGATTCACTATCTAGTAAATGAACTTGAGGATGAGGAGTGGGAGGAAGGGAGGTGTGTAGTCCAAGGAGATCACAGGATCAAGGAAGATGTAATCCTGGCAGGATACCCAGAACATTGTTTATAATCCCAAAAATAAAAATCAAATAGAAGCACAAAATGTCCTAGAGAGACACTGGAGATTATTTCGGCAAAATATGGAAAATGATGACTTTTCTGTTGTGGGATTTAGGATGTTCCTCCTTCCCTTCCAGAGCTAGCCATCGAAAGACATCAGTTTCTAACTACCACAGCCAACTCTGATGATTGCTGTGTTGGGTCCCAACAGTCCCTTGCTGACAGCACTCCCCTCCTCCCTCCAGAAAGAACACATGTTCCCTACAATGTGCAATGTGTCAACTTCATGTTTGGCACCTATATGCTTTGAGAAGGTCCAAATGATTAAAGTTAAGCAAAAACAGTCATGAATTTTATTAATGGAAATTCAAGTTGAATTCTCCTCAGGGAAACATCACCACAAGACCAGGTAGGCTATAAAGAGTGGGATTCCAAGGAAGCCAGCATCTGAAACTAGCTTAGACCTGTGCCAGGGCACGTGTTAGGAGAAAACTTTGTGAAGCTGATTATTGGCCTGCCTTTGTGGAAAAATTGCTCTGATTTTTGTAATTTAGAATCAGGAGGAAGATACATTCACTCCTTCATTACAGAAATTCATTCTGGAAGGTATGCACAATTTGCCTCTTTCCCCAGGGATGGGTGGAGGGACTTAAAACCTTGAAAACATCCTTGTGTATGAGAAGTACAGAAAAGAAATACATTTCTGCATAAAGAGAAACAGTGGAAAATTTGTAGGTCTGTTTTTTGGTTTTTTGTTTTGTTTTGTTCTGTTTTGTTTTTATTTCTTTTTTTTTACTCTTACACAAGTTGTACAAAGAGCTTTACATTGTCTGATGGTTACATCTCTAAGGTAGGCATATTTATATCTTTTATCAAAGGGAAACAGAGATGTTAAATAATATCCAGGGCCAAGGTCACCTAAATACTATGTAGATGACACATTGTTAATCTGGCTATATAATTTATGGGCCTGAGTATGAAATTAAAATGCATAACATTTGTTCAAAAATCACTAAGAATTTCAAGATGGTGACAACAGAGCATTAAGCCAAGTGTGGGGGTCTTCTGAGCATAGGACCCCATGTGATTTCACAGAACATATATCCTAAGAGCTGGCTCCAAATATAGATACTTCTCAGGGTCAGTTAATCTGAACTTGGACCAATGAGAAAATTGGAAAGACATTGATGAATTAAGATTCATCTTATTTTTTAAAATTTTTTTAATTTAAGAATTAGGATTGTGCCTTAAAGGATATCTATCATTTCTAAAATTATATTTGTAACTGAGCAAGAGAATAGCTTAGTACTGTTTCATTTGAGTTCCTTCTACTTAGTAGTTGGCCGTGATTTGATGCATTAGTTCGCTAACATCATATACATCTAACATCATATATATCACCAAACCCCATAGTTTGGGGGCTTTGTTTAATATTTTTTATAGAAGTACCATTGGTTTGCATTGTTGTTAGTATTTTAGACGTATAGGGTCTTCCTGTAATCACCATAGTGCACCCACCACCAAAGCACAATTACGGAGAACTTTTTAAACCGTTTGCTGAGTCCCATTCCATGTGGAAGAGGTTCTCTGTCACATTCCACAAGTCAATTCAATGGGAGTTTTGAAAACCCTTAGCTTGTGATCCGTAATGTGTCCACAAGGACACATTATTGATTGCATCACCACCAAAGCTCACCCCACCTGACATACAGTTTGGAATTCAAGAAGTGATTGTTGACTAAGTGAATGTGGATATGAACCCCAGAAAACTCCAGCAGCATTTTAAAGTCTTCAAAACGTAGCAAGAACTAGTCTCTAAGCAACTGATGCTCAGGAGATAGTCAAAGGTGCTAGGTTAAGATGTTTAGATTAAAGAAAAGGGCCAGGACAAGTATCAGCATATAAACCAAAAGTTAACAGCCCTCAATCAGTCCTTCAGAAGTTGGTTGAAGGTAACAACCAATGGGAAAGAAGCTGATCACCTCAATTTTCTCACCCCTTCTGAAAGCACATGTTCACTGCCTGCCACGTGGTGTGGTGAATCGCAGGATGCTAAAATGCACATATGATGTGACTATTTCTGTGAAGGAATTGTTTATCGCTTTTTCCAGGCCTTTGTTTTTCTCCCCTTAGGGAAAGTTGCAAAATCTTGCATTATATAAGAGACTCAATTTTGTGTTAAAACGTCACCAGAACTGATTTATCTTGATTCTTGTAGCATTCCTATATCACACTTTCCATTATAAACATAAATTAGTTGTATAGTCATTTTGAGGGAAAAAGAAATGCACAGAGATTTCATATTTAGAACATGTTTTACTTCTGAGCACAAAACAGCCTCCCAGAACCCTGTTACTAGCCATCATATTCTAGTCTTGGAATCTCACTGTTCTCCTCTGTAAAATGGTACTAATATAACACTGTCCCCAAAGAGTTGCTTGCATAATAAAGTTTGTATCACAGTGTCTGCCACTGAGAAGTCAGTGTCAGTAGCCATCAGCTGTTCCTAGATATGAGCCTGTACCCTATGTCTTCTGATTTAACAGCCCAGGTGTCAAATAGCCTAGCTCCATATCGAAAATTAATAATAAAGCAACTTTTAAATCCTCTTTAAGCTAATCTTAAGAACTCAAAGGTCATCCATGGTAAGGCAGGTATATGTATCTCTCCAAGATAAATAAGGCTGACAAAGCCAGAGATGGAATGATATGCCTCCCCAGTACGGCTCTCAAGGGCTCCAGTAACCACCAAAGCTCATGATTTATGACATAAGATGAAACTGGCTATGTGACTTAGACAGCTACTGAGCTTGGCAAGGTCCATTTTTCTTTGCTACTTATATTTTATCCCTGCCGACATCCAAAGTAGATTTGAATGATACACATACCACTTAGAATTTGAAACTGTCTTGCTTCCACTTTGTAGATGTAAAGCAAGTTTTCTAGTTATTCTTGATTCTCAGAAGATACTGTACTAATAGATACTGTGTATGCCATCCTTAAGTCACTTGTACATTGGATTCAATATGCTACACCTATCTGTCTTTCTTCCACATCACAATCCAACTTTTTGCAGTCTTCTTTATAGTCTCATGCTTCTTGATCTACTCCTTAAATCATTAGTCTTTTAAGGACTCCCTCATAATCCAATTTCTTCCCATTTTGTACTCTACCTGGGTCATCACAATCTGTTCTCATGGTTGTACCCACAGTCTTTATGCCAGTGAATCCAATACCTGTATTGCTACATCAGTCCATTTTTTGCAGTTCCAACCCATGTAACTGACTGACTTCAGGGCATCTCCACTTGGACATCTTGCAGATCCCTTAAACCCAACATGTCCAAACAGAGCACATCACCCCCTCAAATTAGCTTCCTATGCTATTCCCTATCTCAGGAAATGGCAGCACTCTCCACCCAACTAATCAAGCCAGAAATCTATGATTAATCCTAAGCTCATCTCAGTTCCCTCATTGCTTAATTCAAATCAATCACCAAGTCCTCTTAAGTCTATTTCCTAAATCTCTGCTTTTCAGATTTGTCCTACAGTGAATAAAAGGAATTTCTTTTGCATCATTACCCAATCAACATGCACATGCACACCACACACACACAATTGAAACTGAGGTTTCAAAAATAACTTTTATCATACTTTTATGCAAAGCCCTCTGAAGTTTTCTACTGCTGTTTTATAAAATGCAGCTAACCAGTGAATTACTGGCAACTGCTTAGCAACCAGCTCTTCTAGAGCTAACGTAGCATTTGAAGATCCTTAATGTAAATACTCCCATCATGGTTGAACTTAAGCTACTGACTCTCCAGCTTCCAAGCTGCCTAAAGATCTAAGAACTGTTTCTTCTGACCAGTTCTAATGCTTTATGACTTCACCACCTACTTTTTTTTTTTCTTTGAGACTAGGTCTCGCCATGTTGCCTGGGGTACCACAGACTCAAGCAATCCCCAGACTCAGCCTCTCAGGTAGCTGGAGTTACAAGTGCCCAACATGGTGCCCAGCTGCTTTTTTGAGACCAGATCTCACTATGTTGCCTGGGATAGTCTCAAACCCACAAACTCAAGTGATCCCAAGCCTATTGCCTCCCAGCGATTGGACAACAGGTGCACGCCACCATGCCTGGCTCCTACCACTTACATTTTGATAGCTACTGCTCTGTCTTCTACATATAATCACAAATTTTCATTCCCAAATGGTAACACTCTTGGTCCACCACCATTTCCGATACAATTAACATCTAAGTCTAGCTGAGTTGTTTCACACTTAGTTTTCTTCAATGCTTCCTGTTTTCCACATGAGGAGAGAATCTCCATTTCTTACCTGGCTTCAGAAGAGACTCAGTGTTAGCCATTCACCAGCTCCCATACTCTCTCTCCCTTATAGTAACAAAAATGATTTATTTTTGAACATCTGTGAACTCTCCTTTATTTAAAGATCTTCGGTTATATTACTCTGATTGTCTAGAAAGTTCTTGCCTACCATCCTTGTTCAGCTGACTCTTGTTCATTCTTTCTTTTACAACTTAATACTACCTCCTTCATTTACTCTTTCTCCTATTATGTGACAGGCAGCATGGTAACTGCTAAAGGCATAAAAATAAATTAAAGGAAATGCCATCACTCACTTCACAGAACTTACATATTCTAGAGGGAAAGAGATTATCTAAATGGTTCATCCTGTTTACATACTAATAACAGAAGAACCTAAGAAAAATTTTAAAAAGGATTTACAGTTCTCAGAGTTTATAAAATCTGACCTAGTCTACTAGATCAGGAAATCTTTTCTAAGTGATGATTTGTTAGTTATGTTAGTTGAGCCAATATATATAGGATGATCATAACTTGATGACACTAAGGAATAGGTAACTAACAGTGTAGGTAGAAAATTGAGTATATGAAATATGTAAAAAATCAAGGAACTGAATGAAAACCAGTATTACAGGAGTAGTAAGATATGAGATAGGGTAAGAAGGCAGGGAGAAGCCACTTTAGAAAGAACACTCTGGACTTAATTAAAAATTTGAGTCATTAACAAAACAAAAAAATATGGGAAACCACTGGCATGCTTGAAGCAAGGATATACTAAGTTTAAATTCTGATTTGGAAAGATCAATCTGGCAGCTGTGAGGATGAATTGGAAGGAGACAAAAGTAGATGTAGAAATAAATTAGAATTCTTATGTACTCCAGATGGAGATGATTGTAACACAAATTAAGATACTGGTAATAGAGTTGGTGAAAAAGCATATCAGAGAGATTTTCAAGATAACTTTGACAAGACAAGGTAATGGATTGAGTATGCATAGTGAAAGGAAGTAGCTAAGATACCTCCCAGGTCTGCATTGTAAAATGAATGAATGGTAGCAACATTTGCAAAAATAAAGAATACCAGAGGGAAGCCAAGCTTGGAGGAAAACTACTTGGCTGCAGATGTATTGACTTTAAAATATCTTTAAGTTGTGCAATATGAAATTTTAAAGGACTGTTTAAAACAAAGGAGAGATCCAGATGAGAACATGAAATTGTGAAATATCTACATAATGGATATGAAATTTTCATCATGAATGAGCTGATCATTTGAGAGTGCCTAATATAAGAAATAGGTTTAAAAACAAATCCTGTAAAAAAAAAATCAATAATTAGTGTTGCAAAAGGTAAACTTAGAGATGAAAACACAAGAGCAGTTAAAAACCAGGAGAAATAGATGTCAAAAGTATCAGTATGTCTTGGTGGAGTATCACCCCAAAAACACAGGCTATTCCTGTCAAGGAATGTGTACAAAGTGTAGACCCAGAGTCAATGACTATAGAACGCTTGTGAAGAAGTTTGCCTTTGGGCCAGGCATGGTGGCGCATGCCTGTATGTGGCAGCCTAGGAAGCCACAGCCAGGGCCAAGGATTGCGATTCTAGTCCTGCTGGGGGCACGAAGCAAGACCTAGTCCCAAAAAAATAGCTGGACGTGGTGGCACACACCTGTAATCCCAGCTACCTGGGAAGCTGAGGCTGGGAATTGCTTGAGTCTGTGGTACCCCAGGCAACGAGAGCCTGCAGTCTCACAGGAAAAATAACAAGACCTAGTCTCCAAAATAAAAAGTTTGTCTTTGAAGGGAAAGAGACATATAATAATATTTGTTGATGGAATGTTTGTGGTTGTGTTCTAATGACAGCATTTGAGAATATTTATCAGGATGAAAATGTTAGTTCAAAGGCAACTTGAATACACATGAGAAAGACTAATGATGAGTATAAGGCTCAAAAAAGTAGAAAATGACCCCTGTGCACCCTATATCTATCTTTTCCTAATTTTGATTACATTTGTAATTACTCCCTTAGTATCTGCAGTCCTCATTAGACTAAACTCCATAAGAACCGGAAGCCCCTTTGCCTCATATACTTCTGTATCCCACATGTCTAGCACAGTACTCCAACAGGAGACATTAATCACTGTTAAGTTTTTTAATTGCACATTAAAGTGAATGAAATTGGAGCTACATTTATAAAATGAAGCAATCACAGAACTGTTCTGGTGCTGATATAGGCCTATATGAATATGCCTGTGTGCGCATGCTTATGCGTACAGAGACATGCATACAGTAGCTATCAATTTTTTAAGTTAAAATGAAATCAATAACATTACCTGAGCTGAAGTTATTTGGGCACTAAGACAAAAAGGTCTTGGCATGAGAGGGGAATTGAAAGGCAACCAAGAACAGAGAACTGTCCACAAATAGATGAGCAAGACCATGCGTCATTTTTGTGCAGAAAATTGAGTGCTGATTATATCAAGGAAGCAAATGGTGAAAGCACAACCTGTTAGGACAAGTAGAGGCATCATTCACACCAATCCAGGTTAAGCCCCGCACAACAGCTTCTATATCTGAGATGCTTCTGTGACCTCCCAAGTCAAGAAAAATCACAAACAAGAAAGCCCTCACTTCGTTTTTGGAGCCAGTGTTAAATGCCTCATTGTGGAGAGCGAATCTATTCAGCAAAAACAAATAGATATGCATTTCCTATTTTATTTTACCCAATTTTTAAACAAGTAATTTAGTTTAGTCTCAGTTTCTTTAGTCATACCTTTTAGGGTAGTTGCACAAGGTAAAGGAGAGTATATATTATTTTAAAGCATCATACTCTGAATAGCTACCTACTTGACTTAGAGTTTTATTATGCTTTTGTCGGTGCTGACATATTTTCATTCACACTCCATAAACTCTGATTTTTATATCAATGAAATGAGAATGACATGCTGATGCTGAGATGGCTCAAAACGCTACATGGCAGGGTGTACATGATGGTGCTTTGGAAATATGAAGAATTACTTTGACAAGGGGTTAGCAAGCTATGGTCAGTGGATATCTAGCCCATAACTTGCTTTCATTTTATTTTTTTATGGTTCACAAGCTAAGAATGGTTGCTACATATTTACATAACTTTAAAAAATAGAATATGGATATTTCATGACCTGTGAAGATTATATTAAATTCAATTTTGAGTATTGCTAAGTAAAACTTCTTTAGAACATAAGCATACTCATTTATTTGTATGTTGTCTGTAGCTACTTTTCTATTGCAGAGGCATAGTTCAAAGGTGTCCCAGAGACTATATTTGCTATCTATACTTTATAGAAAAGGCATGCCAACAGAGAAAAAGATATGTGCTGAGATGGGGAGGGGGGCAAATTGTCATACAGTGAAGACTAAATCATGGGATCAGGTGTTGTTTTGATATTACTTTATTCAGTTATTAATTTTATAAATAATCATTACATGCATGCTCTGTGCCAAAACTACCCAAACAGACACAGCAGTCAACATGACAGACAAATTCTAATGCTCATTGAATAGAGAGAAGTGAAAATAAGTATATGAAATGACTGGGGAGAAAAATTAAGAGACTCTTAGGATAGGTATGCAGCTTGTAGATACAGTGGCCTGGGAAGACCTAATAAGTTAGATGGTAACATTTGCATGAAAACCTGAAGGATACAGGGAAGCCTGGAGACTTGGTCATAGGGGGTGAGCAATAATGTCCCAGACACAGGAGCAAATAAAGAATTCTTACTGTGCTAAAGGACTACCAAGTAGTGGAGTGAGCTTGGGGCAAAAGTGGGAGATGAGGTCACAAGCATGCCTGGAAAGCTTGAGGAAGGCCATGGAGAACCACCTAGTAACTGGCTTTTACTGTAAGACAGAAAGCAGTTATTTTGAGACTAGTGCCGTGACCTGACTTGCATTTAAACCAGCTCAGTCTGGTTGTTGCATAAGAACAGGCTGTGTAGCAGACTGCAGAAGCATGAAAGCAATGGAAAAGGAAGCTATTGAACTGTTTCTGATAAGTGATGATGGCTAACCCAGGAAATAGAGGTGGCAATGGTGAGTAGACACTTGGGATATACCAGGGACATAGAGTCATAGGACAGATTAGGCACGGATGGTGAAAAATAGAAGAGTCAGAGAGGAGTTTACATTTGGTACCCCAAGTTTGTACTGTAGTGATGTAGTAGCTACTGATAAGAGAAGTGAAAGATGTAGGAGATATATTTTTACTGTTGGGGAATTGGAGTGAGGGAGGAGGTGGAGGCTAGAGATATGCAGGAATCAGGGTCAGAGAAAATGATGACATCATAAAAATGTTTGTTTTTTTTCAAATTGAAGTATATATATTAGCTCTATGGTGTCACTCTGTATGCATTTTAGTTTAATTTTCAAAGCACTATGAAAAATAGATATACTTTTAATTCACAAATGTACATAGTCAAAAATGCACATATATGTGTATTTCTTCATAGGTACATATATTTTCCCCACATTTTTATTTTTAATAAAGTGCTCACAAAGACTTTCCATTTCTGATTTGCTTTAATACAATTTCTTTTCAAGATGAGAGAATTGTTTAAGACTAAATATTAGAATGACTCCTAGAGAGCTTAAGGACCTTATATAACTTGTAAGATTACTTCCTGTGATCTTTTTGGAGGTGCTGATTTAAGCATCTGCCTCCATATTTGAAGTAACAAGAAACTCACTCCATCAGGATGTGATTAGTCCATTGCGGACTACTTCACTGAATTTTAAGATGCTTCTGTATAGGCCAAAAGTACTTTGCAAACAACATCAGAGAAGCAGAGATCTGGCATCAGAGATGTTACCAAAAGCTGCAAATGAGACTTGTGTTCTGCCAGGAGCAAAGAGAATGCCAGAAACAGGTATAAAAACTATCATTAGCATTCATAATTTGAATTGCTCCTAATTTGCCTAATTGAGGAAACAGCTTTGTGGTGAGTCAGATTATAATTTTATAAGTTGATTTGTAAAAATCTATTACAACTTTATGATATTACATTTTTGGGATATTGTATATTATCTCAATGGAAATTAATCAGCCCTGGATGGGCACACTTAGGCTAGTTAAGACAAGATTAGGAAGCTAAAACTGCCTCTAATTTATGGACAAATAGAATACAATGTATCAGAATCCCAAGGGGTAGTTTCATCAATTTGATTTCAGCTTATTCTCACAAATGCTTGTTTTCAGATCTGAACTATCTTGCCATCTTTTAGTAAAAATCCTATTGTTTGGACTTTACTCAAGCTCATCCGCATAGATCTAAGCTGATCTGCTTTCATCTAAAGTAGCATTTCTCAATCTTTCATTACTGCCTCCCTCTCACCATAGAAACTTTTCTTTATATAATTATATTTTTTTCAAGGTAATGTTGATTTGCAACACTGTAATTGATTTACAAGGTCACACCCCTTCAGAAGTAGGTTACCACACCCACTACCAAAGCCCCCCAAACCCTCCACATAGTCTATTGGGCCCCCTTTCCCTTTGATTTCATCCCCCTATTCTTCCTCTTGGGTAGCTTCGATTGTACACTCAGATTCCCAGGACTAGCTTTGGTTTAATTTTGGCTGCTCCTTTGTTTTTGCTTTTGTTTTTTTAATATTCCATATATGAGTGAAATATTCTAGAATTTATCTTTCTTCTCCTGACTTAGTTCCACTTAACATACTCCCATCTAATTCCATCCATGTTGTTGCCAATGGTAAGAGTTCATCTCTTTTTTATAGCTGAGTAGTATTCCATTGTTTATAGAGACCACATAGTCTTAATGTAGTCATGTAAAATTTGGTACTAGGTTTTTGCCAGAACTTTACTATTGTAAATAGAACTGCAATGAACACAAGAGTGATATATCCCTTCTAACTAGTGTTTTTGCCTTCTCCATGTAGATACCTAATAGTAGAAGTGCTGGGTTGTATGGTAGGTCTATTTTTTTAGTATTTTGAGAAACCTCCATACTGTCATCCACAGAAACTGGACCAATCTAAATTGCCATCACCATTGTACAAGGGTTATTTTGTTCCCACACCCAAATCAACATTTGCTATTTCTGACTTTTTTATATGGACCATTCTCACAGGTGTGCAGTAGTATCTCATGTGGTTTGATTTGCATTTCCCTGAGGATAAGCAGTGATGAGCATTTTTCATGTGTCGGCTGGCCATCTGTGTGTCTTTTTTTTTTTTTTTGAGAAGTGCCTGTTTAGTTTACTTCTACCTATATTTTCATTGTATCATCTGTTAGTTGTTGTATGAGCTTTTTGTATAACTTGGGTATTATCCCCTTGTCAGGTGTATAGTATACAAATATCTCCATTTAGTTTAGGGTACATTAATGATATCTTCTTTGACTGCACAAAAGCTTTGCCTATATTTTCTTCTATGTATTCTATGGTTTCAGGTCTTATATCCAAGTCTTTAATCCATTTTGAGAAGTCAAAACAGCATGGTATTAGAGTAAAAATACACACACAATAGAATAGAATTGAGACACCAGAAATTAACCTACACTTGTCTGAACAATTAACTTATGACATAGGAGCCAAAATTATATGATGGAAAAGGAAAATCTACACATAAAATGATATCAAGAAATATGGACAGCCATATGCTAAAAAATAAACTACACTGTTATTTCAGGTGCATTTTTTACACTAATCTCAATTGTATAAAAATATTTTTCTATAGTCAAATATACATAATTTTATCATTCTAACCATTTTAATTATCATTAAATACACTCACAATATTATATAGCCATCACCACTAAAGATATCCAAAACATTTCATCATCTTCAATATAAACTCTGTACCATTTTGATATAAACTCCCTATCCCCCCTCCCCAAACCTCAAGTAACTTCTATTATAGTTTCTGTCTCTATAAGTTTGCCTATTCTAGTACTTCATATAAGTGGAATTATACAATATTTGACCTGCATCTGGTTTGTTTCACTTAGCATAATGTTTTCAAGGTCTATCTAAGTTGTAGCATATATCAAATTTCATTCTTCTGTATGACCAAAAAAATATTCCATTGCATGTATAAACAACATTTGTTCATCCATTCATCTGTTGACAGACATTTGGGTTTTTTCTACTTTTTGGCAGTTGTGAATAACGTTGCTAGGAACATTGGTGTACAAATATCTGCTCATGTTCCTGCCTTCAGTTCTTTTGGATATGTTCCCAGGGGTGTAATTGTTTGGTCCGTGAAATTTTAATATCACAGTTACATATATGTTTATGTTACATATTTATATATACATATTTATCTATTTATGCTTTGTACATCAAATGAGTTAGCTTTCCTTACCAGTATACCAAAACTAATTTTCACTTTTGTGAGGCTGAATGATATTGCCTTCATTGAGTTTGCAGAGTCTTTGCTAAAGACCCCCAGACTTCTTACTTAAAATGAACTGCATATACGTAGGCAATATGAACTTACACAAACTTCTTACAGAGGAGTAAAGTCATGGATAATAAGGAAAATGACCTTCAAACACCTAATTATAAAATACAGTCTTTATTCCAAATGCAGTAAAATTATTTGTATGTTACTTAATCTTCAATATTAACTATAGTAAATAAAGTAATGAAGCCAAGAATGCTTTGGAAAATAGTTCTTAGCATCTATATCAAGACCAATATAATGGAACAAATATTTAAGCTAAACTTTTGAAAATAGTGGAGCTCAATGGTACCGCTATTCCCAATGAAACTAAAATATCTCCAGACCACAAGTAAAATAATTACAAGTACGTGTATAAAATAGAAGAAAAACTATGATATCCTAAGAAAATGAGGATGTGGGAAGCCAGGTTTCAAAAAGGTGACAGGTAGGGAGAACATATCATTATCTAGTTGGTAGGCAGTGGGGCAAGATTTCTGGCAGATGCTCACTTAAGTTTGATTATCGTTTAGTTGCCTAATGCTATAAAGGTTTCATTACATAAGAAGCTTATATAACATTATTTGGAAAAACAACAGTTTCAAAAAAGACAAGAGCACTTTGAGTGTCAGAAAAGACAGAGACTGAAGAACTGGGTTGGAAGACGCTACAGAGACATCACTAAGCTCGACATGGGCTCCTGGATTCGACCAGTGAATGAGAAAACTGGAGACATTTGAAGTCTGTCATTCAGTTATTAGTGCTGCATCAAAGTAATGTCATTTTAGTAACTACACCATAGCTATGCAAGCTGGTATCTTGGAGCAAAGTTAAGTGAAGAGCACTCTGGAGCCTTGTAGCATACTTGCAGTTCTCCTGCCAGTCTAAGATGCCATTATCTTACACAGGTATCATTTGAGAATTGATTTTAGAAAATATCTTTCGGGTTTTAGACAAAGGTGCAATAATATGGTAAACAGATGATAGATAGATAGATAGATAGATAGATAGATAGATAGATAGATAGATAGATAGATAGATAGATAGATAGATAGATAGATAGATAGATAGA
>PVHY01015185.1:0-36558 GCA_004024945.1 Uropsilus gracilis
TTCTCTCCACATCCTCGCCAGCAATTTGTGTTGTCTGTTCTTTGGATGTGGGCCATTCTTGCTGGTGTAAGGTGGTATCTCATTGTGGTTTTGATTTGCATTTCTCTTATTACTAGCGATGTTGAGCAGTTTTTCATGTGCCTGTTGGCCATTTGTATTTCCTCTTTGGAGAAGTGTCTTTTTAGTTCTTCTCCCCATTTTTTGATTGGGCTTTTTGTTTTGCTTTTGTTTAGTTGTGTGAGTTCCTTAAACATCCACAGATGGCAAAAAAATGAAGGAAAACATAAACAGATGGGACTACATCAAACTGAAAAGTTTCTGTACAGCAAAAGAGACAACAGAAAAAACTAAAGGATGCCCAACCGAATCTTTGTTTGTTATTGTTAGCTTTTTGTTGTTATTGTTGTTCACTTTTCTTCATAGCTTTTTGTTTATCTTTCCCAAGTACCATATAATAGTGAAACCATTTGGTGTCTGTCTTTATCTTTTTGACTTGTTTCTGCTAATATGATTTCTTCTAGGTGTGTCTATGTTATAATAAACTCATCTAATTTGTCATTTTTAATTGATGAGGTGATGTATTTTTAAGAATACTTGTATACTTATTTGTAATGGTACTTGGCATAGATTTTGGAGTGATTCCAATTTAGTTTTCTTTCACTATGTATATTTTCTTCTTCAAAATTACAGTTTGTAATAATTTTAAAATAGTTGACTGTTATGCCTTGTGATGGTTAACTTTGTAGTCTAGTTGATCCATGAAAAATTTCCACAAATAGCTGCTAAAACATGATTTCTTTTGGGGACAGCATTTGTGGATGAGATCAGCATTGTAATCCCTAGGTGGGAAAAAGCAGCTCTACCGTCACTGATGGAGGTTAGCATCACCCAAACCACTTTAAGGGCTCTAACAGAAAAAACAGGCAGGAATGGCAAATTCTTTTTTTCTCTTCTGCATGGAGAAAGCAATCTTCTCCTGCCCTCAGACATGACAGCCACTGTTTTCTTGATTTTGAGGTCTCAAGATAGGACTCCTGGGAATTTTCTGCTGGCATTTTCTGCCTCCAAAACACACTTATAATAAGTTCATAGAGGCAGACATAGAGTTGAGAAAGAGGTAGAAAAAGACAAAGTGAGACCTAGGGTTAAGGCCAATTGTTCCTCTGGAGAATCTTGACTAGACAAATATATTTCAAAGTTCTTTAGAAATCTTGCACCAAGGTGCTGTAATTCAAAAATAGGAAAGGGTGAAACATGCAAATGCAAAAGTCCCAATCTCTAATCAATGTAAACACAACACACTTGGAAGCGTATATCCTAATCAATACTCAGGATTAGTCATTTACTTGCTAATCATCACCAGCAGACAGAGGAATCAGAATTCTCCAGGTTTCAGGCTGGTTCCACTGGGGCTTACCTGCAGATAACTGTCACCAGTAGATAAAGGCTATTTCTCTTGAATATATCTTTGTCTTTCAGATATTGTATGTCATATGGGTTCTTCCTGACAGCAGAGTTGGGTCAAGGAGGTCAGTGAGGGCTCATTTATTTCAGGGGTGCTCCCATGAAGTAGAAATGAGAGTGTGAGAACAATGGTATAAGGAGTTTGATTCTGAGTGTAAGAATATGGAGTGATGTTATAGGTGGCTTGTATTCAGTCTCTCCATGTTCCCAGGGACTCTGGGAAACCACAGAATAAATGTCTGTTTCTTACCTTGGTAAATGGAATGTATACCTCTCTCCCAAGAAGCTGGTTATAAGCATAGCTTTGGGTTCAGGGTTTCTATGTATCCACTGTCATATTTTATGAAGCTGAATACACATGCACCCTAATAGAGTCCCTACTCTTGTAATTCTAACATCAGTGAATTCACCAATTGTCTAAGTCAAACACAAAATCCATTCTATAGTCTTCATTCTTTTTCATTCCTTCAATCTTAGCAGCTATTCCTTCTCCTAAAATGTTGATGTTTATCAATTTCTCTTCATTCTTTGACCATCAAACCAACAAACTTTCATTATATTCTGAAACTAGTATTGTGACAGAGCAGGCCATTATTCCAAGAGACTTATATTTAAAGACCTCCCATGCAAAATTCCAATACTGTGATTTCTCTTTCTAAATACAGAAAGGTAGAGTCACATGCATCTGCTTTGTATCCTTCAATATCTCTTCATATTGCTATTGAGCATATTTCTTATGCTCTCATTAGCATCTCCAACTTTTTACATGGCTTCCTTAATACCTGTCAACCACACCTCATCTTGATTATAACATAGAACCCACACATACAAAAGGACACATCTGAAACTGAAACTGTATCTACTCACTCGATTTTCATATTATTTTCTCCATAGGACACCTGTTCTCACCACCTGAGGCTTCTCATTCACCTCCCTTCACTACTGCCAACACCTCCATTGCAAAAAAAACTCTTACACCCTTAACTCCTCTCTAGCAAGAATGTTATCAACATGTCAAATTCCACCAATTGTTCAAAAATAAATTCAGGTCTTTCCTAATTATGACATTTTCCCCACAGTTACCAAGCAGTGATGCAGTGATGTGGATTTATTCTTTATAGGTCATCCGGTGCCTCGACCTAGCTGATATTGCAGTTGCTATTGAGGTATCTCACGTAAAAAAAGAAGACAACTTTTATCTATTTTTAAATTTTTAATTATTTATTTATTTTAATTTACACATATACATATTTCACATCAATCACATCATTGTGATCCCTGGGGGTCCCCCACCAGCTCCCCTCCCTGGCCACTCCAGCTGGTCCCCTCCCACAGTTGTATACTTTCTTTTGGTTTTCCATATATTAGTGAAACCATTTGGTATCTGTTTTTTTCCTTCTGACTTGTTTCTGTTAGTATGATTTCTTCTAGGTACATCCATGTTACCAGAAAACCATCAAATTTGTCATTTTTTATTGATGCGTAATATTCCATTGTGTATATATACCACATCTTTTTCATCCAATCATCTTTTTTGGGGCAATCGGGTTGTTTCCAAGTTCTTGCAATTAGAAACATTGCTGCAATAAACATCCAAGCACAGGTGTCCCTTTGTACCCACATTGAGGTCTTCTTTGGGTAGATTCTAAGAAGAGCGATTGCTGCGTCAAATGGTAGTTCCATTTTCATTAGTTTTAGGGTCCTCCACACTGCTTTCCTTAGTGGTTGGACCAGTTTACAACCCCACCAGCAGTGTAAGAGTGTTCCTTTCTCTTCACATTCATGCCAGCACTTGTTGTTGCTTGTTTTTTGGATGTGGGCCATCTTATTGATGTAAGATGGTATCTCATTGTGGTTTTGATTTGCATTTCCCTTACTGCTAATGATGTTGAACATTTTTTCATGTGCCTGATGGCCATTTGGACTTCCTCTTTGGAAAAGTTTATTTTTAGATCCTCTCCCCATTTTTTAACTGGGTCATTCAAGCATTCATTCACTCACTCTTTCACTGACATGTTAAAGGCTCTCTGAGGGAAAAAATTGTTCATCCCTTTTTTGATCCATACCCAGCACAAATACCTACTACAAACAAACAAAAAACTCTTAATGTTATTGAATAACTACTAACTTTGCTGCACCAATTTTATGTGATGCACTCTATTATATACTAAATATATAAATCTTAATTTCATTCAATTAAATTTAGACTTAAGAAGACTAAAACTGACTAAAGATCACAATGTGGACTTGGTGAAAGTTTGATTCTAGCACAAATCTCCTTGATTGAAAATTCAGAGGTGTTCATACTGTTTCCTGATTTTAGGGCCTGGATGGGGAAACCATGTGAGTCAAATGTAAATTCTTTTAATGACATTGAGCATGGATTGATTAGAAAAATATTTTTTAGAACTTGAATCAATGAGAAATCCCCACAATTGTTAAGCATATATGTTAAGTACTGAGGACTTAACATTTTAGAGCAGGGGTAGTAGAAACTTAGAAAAGGATGAGCCTAAACAATCATTTTCTGCCCTCCTTAGGAAAATTTCCAATTTATTTTCAAATCACTTACTGCATCTCAATTTTTGACTTCTGATTATGTTTCACATAGAAAACTTTAGGAAGTGTGAAGATCATTTCACTTTATGTTCACTTTAACTTTTTGAAGAAGCTTGCAAATTTAAGAATCCAAATACATAGCAAAAAACATGAACTAAGTATAAAAGTTGAATTAAATAAAAAAAGATTGTGGATTTTCTTTTCTCATGCTTGGCCTTTAATGTGTGGTATTTTGTAAGTTTGAAATATTCCTGTTATTAACACAGGAAAACAAGACAGCTGTTACAAATAAAACAAATATTCAAATAGAAAAAAAAAAGAAAACAAAAAACACTCTCTCTGAAGAGGATGTATTTTCTTCATTTTAGGATTCCCCCTACATCTTCAAATACTCGCACTAGTGCTAGTTATGCATTTAACAAATAATCAGTCATCAAAACAGATAACAGATACAAGAATTTTTACCAATTTTACAATATAAAAAGAAAAAACAGAAACATTTCTATGATACTTGACACGTTTGCCTTTGTGTCCAAGTTTGCTAAATTAACAATGACACATCAATAAATTTATCCTCTCTAGCTACTAAAAATTATCTACTAGGATAGATTTTGGAGGTTCACAATTGAGTACCTAAGTATCTAGGTACTCTAAGTTTAATGTAATTAAATTATGTTAAATTTAATTACTGGATAACTAAGTTAACTTAGTTCAATGTAAATTAAACATCAAAGTTTAATGTAATTAAACATAGTTAAACTCAATTTAATGTTATTTAAGTATCAAAGTATTTATAATTCCAATAAAATATTAGTTATACGCACACTTTCCATATTAGCTGTGATTAACAACATTTTGTTGCATAATCCTGCTCCACGAACTTAGAATGAATTTAGTTAGAACATCTACCATGAGATTTCATTCTCTAAATCACTTATTATATTTCCCTTTCATCTTCCATTTCCTTGTTTGCCTTCAAAAAAAACACTATCCCCCACGGTCATCCATCATTGCTGGCAGCCGCCTGTGCTCCCATACCTGCACCATTTCACCTTGTTGGGGTAGCAATGGAGTCAGGGCCGCCCCGGAGCCTGCTGGGGTAGTCTGACATGCGGGCACTGCTGTGCTCCCAAGTCTTTCCAAAATGAGTCTCAGGTGTGTGGCAGAGGGAGAAGTAGGGGCCATTAAGCTCTCTGGTTAGCTTGCCATTCAGTTGCCCTCATCAGGAATAAGATAAACTTAATAATTTAACACGACAATTTATATAGACTAGATGAGGGACAATAACAAAGGGCCCACTTTTTTACCTGGTTCCCTGCATGGAGCTGGGTCACCATTTCCCTGGATGCCCTGCCCATCCATACCACCCTCTCCAGAGTCAGGGGTGAGTGCTGACACCCCCCATATCTTCAACCTGTGACAGAGCCAGGGTCCAGGTACCATGTAAACAGACCCTGAAACAAAGGGCACTCTGCCTACATTTCCCCTTGGCTCCTTTCCTGGGCCAGCCATTTGTAGCCTGGATCACCTGAATCATGTTTCTTCTAGCCCCTAGCCCAAAGGAGACAGGGGATGCATGCCTGGCCATCCAGGTCCTGCCCTCATGCAGAGAGGAACCAGAGTGCGGGTTGGGCAGGGCCCTAAGACCTGCCCACGTGGAGGCAGCATCATGGGCTATCTGACCACCCGGGGTCATGGTCCATCCGTGTTCCTTTGGCAGCAGGGAGCAAGGGTAGCTACAAACCCTGGGTAAACCCTTATGCCTGCAGAATCTAGGAGGGGGGCCCAGGTGGGAACCCCATTCATAAAAGGATGGTTGCACGGGGAAGCCATTTACAGCCCAGAGTGGCCAAGGCAAGTTTCCTCCAGTCCCTAGTCCAAGTGGGAATGGGGATGCCTGCCTGGCCATCCAGGTCCTGCCCCACAAAGGTAGGTACCAGTGTGTGTGTGGGGGGGGTATCATGAGGGGAGGAAATGTCCATTCCACTTCACGCTCACCCCAGCTAATCTTCAGAAGAAAGAAGAACATACATAATACAAGTGCCATCATAGAATGGGTGAGGGACCTGTTAAAATCCAGTCCACAATTCCGAGCTGGACATAAGAGAAGAGATGGACTATTGAGAGAACCAGTGCATGTGAGACTGGAGAAACAACTATGAAACATAAGGTCATGAAGCCTACCTATGCGCTCACCAGGTCTGAAAGAGTCAAGACCTTATTTTGAAGATGCCTTCTAGGAGAACAAGGCACCTCCCCCCAACTCATGGGAGTAGAGATGAAGGTCAAAGAGTGGGAGCATAGGCCCCACAGCAAAGCTGCAAACTGCACAGAGGAGATGATCTACAACTGCCATTCACAGATGCCTGTATCCACACAGAAACTTCTTCACTGACACTGGCTGGGGGTGAGACCCCCTAAACCTGACTCCAGAACAATAAGGTAAAACAGCAAAACAACAGAGAAGGGAGTGGAGATGATAGTCTTCAATGAAAAAGCATGGAGAGACCACAAATAAATATAGATTTCTGCTCAACACAAGGTAACACTAAAAACCGACCAGCAAATTTCACCTGGTCCCAAACACAGTCTCTGACCCAGTGAAAGGACACCGCCAGAGGAAAGAGACTAATGATTTAGCACAGATTAGCAAATAACAAAGAAAAGGGTTAGAGTGAATGGAAAGGGCACTAAAAGTAGGGGAAGGTATTCCAAGGACCATTTACCTAAGTTGTGATTTAAAGAATATAAATAAATTTAAAAATATACAAAAAAATCACGCTATCCTCAATTAAGAACCTCTTTTCAAATCAGAGGAATCTTATATTTAGAACATAGAAATGGTTCATTTTTCTTATATAAGATCAATTTAATAGTTGCCTCCGAAAGACAACCAAAACTCCTTTTAAAAAAATGCATTTCATTTTTCTTCATCAATGAAAACTGGCACTGAATAAATTGTAATTTAATTAAATCTCCCACAATTTATGACAAGAACAATATCCTCACAGTTGATCATTACAGGTAAACACTTCTAATAAAGATGGTGCTTGCTATCTAACCAGCCAGAGATGGCATTCAAAGACAGTGCTAATAGTTCAAAATGATTGCCTTTATTGAGTGCATATATTGACCCACAAATATCCATTGGGTTCAGTCTTGACCTCTGGAGTGAGAAAATCTTGACTATAGAAAAAGCATTTACAAAAATTTAAAAAGAATACCTTTGATTCTTTAAGTTTAATTGTCTTTTTTTGGCACTTGTTAGTGTTCGTTTTTAATAATTTGTGCATATATGTATGTATGTATGTATGTGTGTATTTCACTTGTGTTTATTCCCCTGGGTTCATCCACGGCCTCCCCTCCCTCACCTTGCCAACTTATATCCAATATTCCCCCACATGATTAGCTTTCATTGTTCATCACTGGAAATCTCTGCACTGCCTTGAACATTGAAATCTAAAGTGAGTTTATTTGCTCTTCACACTATTATACAGTGAATATAAATTTATTTAAAAGAAATCAGCACCACTCAGAAGAGGCTCTCAAAGTCTGTAATTATCAAATTAAATAGAAAATGCATTTTTCCAATGTACTTTGTTTCAGTGAAAACACTTCTAACAACATCTACTCTCTTTCACCAACTTTTAAATGTGCAGTACATAACTGCTGACACTAAGTAGAACATTGGACAGATCTCCGAAATGCATTCATCTAACTTAACAAAATCTTGCTGTGTACTGATTAGGACCTCTCAAAAATCTCCCTTCCACTAGCTGCTAGTAACACCGTTTCACAATATGATTTCATGAAATGATGATAACTTTTTCTGGAGGTAACACTGGTTTAAAACCCTGTTTCTGATTCAGTGGTATACAGAGGTTCATACCACTTCACACCACACTCACCACACCAAACTTCTTCAAAAATCTTCCAACATCATAGTCTACTGGGCTTCTCTCCCCTATTTTCCACCTTCCAACCCCTGCTCAGGCAACCTAACTAAAACTTTTGGTCATTCTAAGACCTATCATTTCTAATCAATCTTCAAGGGCAATCTATTATTCATAACATCAAACCATAGAAACAACTGCATATGTGTATATGTATATATGTACACATATCATGCATTAATATCATACAGATCAATGTAAAATTACTAACCTTTTCTTCAAGTTACAATCATGTCTGCTAATATTTTCTTCTACCTAAGTTCTTTACTTAAAGGTACAATTTCATTGCTTATGCTTTTTTAGTCTGGTAAGCTACTAAAATGTTTAATTCACACAAATACATGCACACACACATAAATAACTGGATATCCAAAGATAGCAGGTGAAATGTGCTAAAAACAAATATCAGAGACTTTTAAAACAGTTCATTTAATGAAGGCAATCCTACTTTTCTCTTTCAAAAAGATGCAAGAGCTACCCAATTTTCCATATTCTATATTCACTGTTACACACATGGCAAATCCTAATAGCTACTCATTTTCTTGGTAGCTAGGATAATTTCCTAGAACATCTGATTTTGATGATGGCAAAGTCAATAAGACCATTGGAAATTATGACAGAACTTGAATTATCAGAAAAGATCATAATAGATCAAAACTATTCTAATGAACCAAAGTAAGCCGATGCCAAATGTGAGAAACTGTCCAAATAAGTAAAATTCATTATGCACTATATGCAAATTTGCACATATTTTACAAAATTGCAAATTGTGCAATACTAAAAGTCAGTGTCCCACAAATTTTATCACTTAATATGACATTAGTTTTTAGTGAGTATACTCAATACAATTAAAAGTGATTAAAAAAATCTCCAGTCAATTTGACTTGCCTATACAACCAGCTATTTCTTTTCAATATATTCTTGAATAAAACATTTTAATGAACAAAAATATTTTAATGAAGAAACAGATGAATACAGATGTACGGCCACACACAAATACATACCATTAATTATTCCATAATGCAACTCTCACCTTGACAGAAGTGCTCAAACAAGCCCAAAGTGTGTAATTCTCAGTGTTTGTAATGATAGATGGTTATATCTGTTAACCATGTCCCTTACTATTTACAAAAAACAATTTATTTAGCAAAAGCACTAATTAAAAAAATGTTTTAGGATGTCATCATACTGCTAGTTTAATTTGAAAGAACAGAAAATAATAGCCAATTTTTATGATCATTTGCTATTTTCTATTACACTAGGATGATATGTGTATATGTGTGAGTGCATATGCATGTGAAATTTAATCTCAAAGACAACCTTTGGATGTAGGTATTATATCTAAATTGAAAATCAAGGAAATCTGTGGTTTCTGGATGTCATACAATTAATTACACAGAAGATAAGCTATAACTGAATTATCTGCCTGACCCAAAAACTCTACTTTGAAATAATTATTACTCTCATAGCTATTAATTATTTAAAAACTATTTATCTAATTTCCAGATTCAATTTTCTACTTCAATTTGACTTTGCCCAGGTGAAGGAATACATTCTACAAGTCAACTATCTGGAAACTATCTGGAAACTTGGGTCAGTAATATTTACTGTAGTATACGCAATCCCAACTGCTTACTTCCTGTAACAATGCTGTCAAAACTTACAGTGGCATTGATATCCACACTCGGTGAAGAAGAAACTACTAATGCTCAACACAAACCTGGAACATGCTTAGAAAAGGACCATACCAATGACCAATCACTTTCCCCTATTTCCAATAAAGAATATTTTTCTTGCAGTGATGGAAGAGTTTAAACTGATAATCAGTTTACTGAACAATATTTGAAATAGGTAAATATCATATGGACATACACACTTATTACCACTTTTTGATTTTTTTCCTCTTTCAACAGAAAGTTACTGTGATCCAAGTGATCTTTCTAGGAGTTAAAACTTCTTAATTCCCATGGACTTACTCATATTTTTTTTTACTTTCTGCTGTGGCAATTCCACCAAAAATTACTATTTTAATATCTCATCTTCTCAAAAATATTTAGGAAATCTAAAACTCTTAAAATGCAATCTATAAATACCAAGCATTTAAGATATCTTTCACTTATAATACACAGGTAGGTCGAGTTTTACTCTGAATGTCCTTTACTCTGTTACCATAACTGCTTCCATATTTTCACACCAACATAAAAGAGAGAGGTGCACCTGGAGGGGCTGACTCCCTGGGATGGCGGTGAATACAGCACAGGTATGGATCCCTCCCAGAGGCCTGGTGCTGGCACCAGTAACTTCCAGCATCTCACCTGGGTGGGGAAAGGGTCAGGTGGGTTCCTTCATTATATGTGGATGATGTGATACTCTATATAGAGAACCCAGAAAAATCGACAGAAAGGCTGATTAAAATAATAATAAACTAATTCGGTAAGATAACTGG
The DNA here is from genome assembly GCA_004024945.1 of Uropsilus gracilis. NCBI lineage: Eukaryota > Metazoa > Chordata > Mammalia > Eulipotyphla > Talpidae > Uropsilus > Uropsilus gracilis. Next base: position 10,423 of record PVHY01015185.1, read on the forward strand.
AAAAAATCAACACACAAAAATCAACAGCATTCATATATGCAAAAAATCAATCAGAAAAGAAAAAATTAAAAAAAAAAAGCCACCCCAATTTCCATTGCACCAAAGAAAATCAAATACTTGGCAATTAAACTAAGAAAATATGTAAAAGACCTATACAAAGAAATTTATAAAACATTCTTAAAAGAAATAGAAGATGATGTTAAAAAATGGAAAGGCATTCCCTGTTCATGGGTCGGAAAAATCAACATTATGAAAATGGCCAAAGGCAATCTACCAAAGGCAATCTACAAATTAAATGCAATTCCAATTAAGACCCCAATGACATAGTTTAAAGAGAGAGAACAAAAATTACTGAAATTCATGGAACAACAAAAGACCCCGTATTAATGGCCAAAACCCTTTTGACAAACAGAAGAGAGAACGGAGGTATTACTATTCCAGACTTCAAACTATAATACAAAGCCATAGTACTTAAAACAGCATGGTACTGGTACTAAAACAAACAGACCAATGGATCAGAATCGAATACCCAGAAATAAAACAACACATTTACGGTCAACTAATCTTTGACATGGAGCAAAAAAAAAATAAATACCTTAGAACAAGGATAGTCTCTTCAGTAAATGGTGCTGGGAAAACTGGATCAAGGCATGTAAAAAACAATGGACCAGGACAACACCTTCACACTTTGTACAAAATCAACTCAAAATGGATAAAGCACCTAGAAGTGAGGCCTGCAACCATAAAATACATAGAAGAAAACCTGGGCAGAACCCTTCATGAATTTCACCTCAAAAATCCATTTGGGGAAACAACTATGGCCAGCAAAAATATGAAGGAAAAAAATAAACAACTAAAAAGTTTCTGTTCAGCAAAAGAGACAATAAACAAAACAAAAAGAAACCCAACCGACTGGGGGACACTTTTTGCCCTCCAGACAAGTGACAAGGGTCTGATCACAAAGATCCACAAAGAGCTCCTACAGCTCAACAAAAACAAAGCAAAAAACCCTATCAAAAAATGGGGAGAAGAACTAAAAAGACACTTCAACAAAGAGGAGATACAAACGAATAATAGGTATATGAAAAAATGCTCCACCACTAATCAGGGAAATGCAAATTAAAGCCACACTGAGATACCTTCTTATATCAGTAAGAATGGCCCATATAAATAAAACAGACAACAACAAATGTTGGCATGGATGTGGAGATAAAGGAACTCTCTTACACTGCTGGTGGGAGTGCAAACTGGTCCAGCCACTATGGAAGACTGTGTGGAGAACTCTCAAACAATTGAAAGTGAACTTACCATTTGGACCAGCAATCCCACTACTAGAGGGCATGAAAATATTTATTCAAAAGGACACCTGTACGCGCATGTTCATTGCAGCTCTGTTTACAAATGCCAAGATTTGGAAACAAACCAAATGCCCCAAAACAGATGATTGGCTAAAAAAATAGTGGTACATGCACACAATGGAATACTACGCATCATCAAGGAGCACAAACACATGTCATTCACAGCAACATGGATGGAACCGACTCATATTAGCAGAAATAAGTTAAAAAAAAAGAGAAGTACAGGATGGTCTCAGTTATATGATGGATATAGGGAAAAACAAACAAATGAATATGAAAGAATGAAATCAACCAATGGACTGAACAATGGAACGAGAGAGGAGGAGGGAGAAGAAGGCGTGGGAGGTGAAGAGCACAAATGATCAGGATGGTTAACAAGTGTTAGTGAAGTGGAAAGCCCCGGGGTACACAATAAAGGAATAATGTAATATAAATATACACATATATGCAAATTAAAAAAATGAATTAAGTCTTTTAAAAAAGGACAGGGTTATTAGGAAATGGGAAAAGAAAAAGAGAGCCATCCTCATAGTGCCAGGCAGGCAGGAGAGCTGCATTTCCCCAGCATGGAAACTGTACTGATTCTTTTTTTTCTTAATTGATTTATTTTTTTTTATATACGTGTTTCACATCTTTGTATTCCCTGGGGACCACCCACCACCTTCCCTCCATGATGACTCCCTCCCATCTCCACACCTCCTCACCACCCCCCACACACACATACTGATCCCTTTTAATGGAATTTTAATGTACATGTCTATGGCCTAAATTGCCAACAGGAAGATTTTATAATAATGAAAAAATAAAAGAGAGAGGTAGAAGAACACTTAGTTTTCAGCTGTTTCCAGTAAAAAAAAATCAAATTTATTAGTTTGTGAGCTGTCTTCAGTTTCTCCACACAGCTATCAAAAGTTGATAACTGTCTCCACACAAACTCTCAAAACCCATGTGCTAATTATTTTAAACCTACTTTCTGAGGTGCTTGTGAATACAAATTCATCTGCCCCCTACATGAATACGGAGGAACAACAAGAGAAGTAGGAGGATGGATGGGACGCTCCAGATAGACAGGTATCTCAGCCTCTGCCCTACAGGCATCCGGCCCCAAGAAGAGCCCATGTCACCCATGGCCACACTCCATAACGGTGCATGCCCACTTCCTACCAGCGACTCACATGTTCAGGTCAATAGCCAGGAACCCCTTGCCTATGCATTAGTTGGGTGCCTGAGGCTTGGCCAGGGACTTGCACAGGGGGCAAAGGGCTGCAAGGAGGAAACATACACCTGGTTCTCTGGCAGAGGGAACTGGAAAGGTGTGGGATTGGGCATATAAGGTTGCTGTTCTCAGCAGGGACACCATGGCCCCCACCGGCCTCCTTTTCCGGTATTCACCCCTGTCTTCTTCCCGCCGGTGCCAACACGTCACCTAATCAGCCATAGCCACATCTGCATAAAGCACTCCCATCAACATCACTCTATATAAGTGTGCTCCAAACTCAATAAAACCAGAACTTCTCCGGTGATTAGCTCTCACCTACGACTTGTGACTTCCTTACAGGACAAGGGGGCTTGTGTCTTTCTTATAGGGCAAGAAGAAGGCATGGCCAGGGAGAAGGGCTGGAAACGCTAACTTAGCTGATGGCCTCACGGGTATCATAAAAGAGGTCAAAACCATAACATCTTTTTCTTTTTACATTTTTGTCTGATAGTGTAGTGCCCATTTGAATTGTTCAGTAAACACCAAAGGAATAGTGAGTGACTTCTTATATTTCATAGGACTGTCTAATGATGGCTTGTCTGAATCAGAAGCATTAACTCTAGTTCACAGTAGTGTGATCATCAGTGAGAAACCTTCAATAATGAATGGTAGAACAGAGAATTCATGAAGGAACCAAACGCTTTCAACTCCAATTTATAGAACAACCCACTTCCATAAAAGAAATTTATCACAGTAATGGAACCTATGCAAATTTCGGGAGTGTAAACATCAGCAGCCATCATACCTGGAATCTATAAATACAAAGAAATACACATAACCCAAGTGTAGCTTGTAGCCAAATAATTCCTTAAGTTATGTGCTAAAAGTAACGAGCAGAATGCAACAATCGGACAAAGTAAACAAAGGGAAATTGTCAGTAATTAAAGTCAGGGAAGAATATTAGAAATATTTCAATAACTTGCTTTAAAAAGTTGAAACAGACTACGGTATCTATTCATTGCAATGCATTCCTGTTAATTGTTTTCATGTCTAGGTGCTAAATGCTGAATTTATCAGGACAAGAAAACAAGAAATAGATGTCCATTCCAAGATCAGGGAAGCATTTCTGGTATAGAAGATGAGGGTGAATAAGGTTTAGTTAACCATGAAAGGCATTAGCAATACAAAAGTCTGTACTCATCTGACCTCATTACACTTCCTCCAATTCCCCTAAAAATAATTTCTGGAATACATCATAATGTAGAAAATAATGAATGTAATACTAATCATCATACTAATCATTGGGGAAATACTAATCATCATCAACAACAACAAAAACAGTGAATAAGACATTCCTTGTATAATATATCTAAAAATCTTGCTTATTAATTCCTTGTAATTTTGCCCTATGCTGATGCATTTGGTCAGTCATCAAATATAGTTTTAAATTTTACAACAAATAATGAACCAAAGAAAATGTAACCTGTAGACATTTGCTCGCAACATTTAGAAGATGCTAAATGATAAAACATTTTAGAGATAAGGGTCAAAAATTTGAGTCAAAAGCAATGCAAGTAATCAAATTTTAGAAAATTAGCTCATCATCCAGAAGTTTTGTCTTCATTTTCAGTGGAGAAAAGACAAAAATACAGATGAAGTATGTTTAATCTTGCCAGTTCTTATAGCTCACTGAGGCTTGGCCGTTAATAGAATTCGACTTTCAAAGTTGTCCCTTTGACCCAGAACCCCAGAATGGACAGTATTGAGCTGGGATCCCAATATGGGGAGGATTAAAATTTAGGCACTGATGCCATTAACTATTTCTGAAAAATACAGAGGCCTAAAACGGATAAGGGTACTTTTACTTTGTTGCAAATCCCAGGTGGGGAAGAGAAAAAAAATCACCAAGAGTTTATGTGAGGGGAAATCGATTGCAAACTCTGGTGTTCAGGAAGTAAGAAAAAGAAGGGGAAGAAAAGGAGATAAAACAAAAATGAAAGGAGCAGATACTAGGGAGAGAGAGACGTTTGTGGAGAGGAGAAACAAGAGAACGGTGGGCTGGTAGTTCACATGACCAGGCTTCTAGAAGGCCCCTAGAAGAGAGAGCTGGTGATGCCAAGGAGCCTTGGTGGCCAGCAGAAGAGTGGCTGGTGTGAAGAGTGTAACACTGCAAGAAGGTGGCGGAGTGAGCTGGTACCTGGAGAAGCCAGGAATTTGGAAAGCTCCTTTGGGATCAGCATTGTGTTGAAAAAGTTTGAAGAGCCTTGGAGAGGTGGAGCAGCTCATAACACTGGAGAGAGAAGCAGCAAAGGGAAGACACAGGAGAACGACTGGGCTTGGAGAGCGCTGCCTCAGGTTTGGAGGGGCAAAGGGGCACCGTCATCGCCATGTGTCTTTGGGACCTTCTGGGCTAAAAATGGTAACTGAGGTAAGATGACTGGCTATTGTGGCTTTAAAGACTTTGTTTTCCCTGTTAAATCCCCTCCTTAAAAGAATCCTGTTGTTCAATTGCATGTGACTGGCAACTGCTCTGCGTGGGAGGTACGAACCTGAGGAAACCTGGGAGGCAGAAACCACATTTTCAATGTGGCTTGATGGCTGAAGGCTTTTGTCCCCTTTGGTCCCAAATTCACTTTAACAATCATTATAGTAGAAATTAAGACGCTCACCCTAATATTCGCAAATACAAAGGACTCTAGCTATACAAATCTTGAGGAAAAAAAGAATAAAGTCAGTAAACGAACACTTTCTGATTCTAAAATTTTCTACATAGTTCTACTAGTCAGTACATGGTGGTCTTGGTATCAAGAGATACATATTGATTGCCAATGAAATAAATGAATATGGAATAAATCTAGCATCAGCAGTCTATTGATTTCCCCACAAAAGGTAATAATACACTAATTTATGGAATAATCATTGTACCCCAGGTACTGAGCTAGAGAATAGTAGATATTTTTTATATTAGCAACAGCCAGATAAGGTAGTTTTTACCCATTCTCTTGGTAAGGAATTTGAGAGTAAGAGAATTTTATTTCATTTCATTTTATTTATTTATTTATTTTTTTGAGACGATGTCTCGGTATTTTTGCCCGTGGAACCGCAGGCTCACGTTGCCCGGGATACCACCGACACAAGCAATCCCCATCCTAGGCTTCCCAGGTAGCTGAGATTACAGTGAGACTAAGAGAGTTTTAAGTCAACCTACTGATAAGTGGCAGAGTCATAATTCTGAACCCAGAGCCACCTGATTTTAGTGCCTGATTCCAAAGGAAACATGAATAACACCCCACGTGATTGCTTTAAAGTGACTTATAAAATTAATATAATAAATTATACGTTGAAAAATATTATTCCTAAGACCTGATAGATATAAATGTAAACATAGAGTCGAACAAAGTTGAGAGTGTTGAGAGGCAGGGCTGTGCACTCTTGAGGCAACCATCCTGAGCCATGCCGCTCCCTCCAGGTGGCAACAGTTGCTTGGTCAGAAGGCCTAGAAAGAAGTTTTCTCCTCATGCCCTAAAGCTACAACACTGAGCTCAGCAGAATCTGATCACAGACATATTTCTTCCTGTTCTTGTTCTAGTCACCAGCCCTCGAAGAAGCCAACTGTAACAAACATAGAGAACCTGACCACTGTTACTCTGTGCTGGAGACTGTATACAGCCAGACTAGGCTTGTCAGTTCCTGGCAGCACTGGGTTCTTACAATCCACCTTTTCCCAATTTTCTTTTATGTTTCTGTCTTTCTTTAATCTCCGTATGCCCTCCCTCAATTTGCGCTGAACCCACTGCTCTGTGGCAATAGTGGGTTATTCAACAAATCCCAAAATAAAAAGATATGGCCTTGTGTGCCTTAAATACACAAAAGTTTGGGACATTTATTGAAGAAATGGAGTTTTCTGTTCCATGTGATTAGGGGTGAGGCTGCATTTAAGATACAATATTCTATGTTTGGCTTCCGTAGTAAATAGATCTAAAAATATTACAACATTTAATGAAAGTTTTTCAATTGCATGCTTGGCAATGATGAATAATTTCTGTATTCCCATTGTACGTGTTTCTTGTTCAATTTTACTCTGGCACACTTATGGAAAGATATAAAAATAGAGGAAATGCATATGCAAATGTTACTTTGAAAGAAAACATGCATTGTCAACTTTACCTGCTGAGTCATTTTTCACAATGTGTATGGACACTACAGTTAAGTAACATTTGTAGAACACTCCTTTAGCACTGCTGCACAGAGCAAAACAGTTAAATAACATTATACGAAATCAAATTAGATTGCACAGATTGTAAATCATTAACACCAGAAAAAAGCAACTTTCTTTGTTAATGAATAGTGAGGAGTGCTCGACCTTAGAGGAGAGTTGTACACTGAGTCAAGAGTAAGATCCTAGATGCTGTAGGGGGTATAAAGGAATAGAGGGAGGAAACCGTGAGCAGAAGAGAAGCAACTGGAAGAAGTAGGGACAGGAAGAAGATAAGCCAAGAAAACATGCAGAAGAAATGTAGATTAGAAAAAAAGAGAGGAAATGGGTTCAAAAGAGGGAGATTGAAAAGGAGAAAGCCCATTCAGTCACCATGGTAAGACACAGGTGTGGGAGGCTCCTGTATCTACCACCTACATGTGATCCTCTCTCTCCCCAGAGCCAACCTGCTACTTTGTACTAGAAGAGACTCTGTGGCTAGATCCAGGGCAGAGCACAGTCTACACCACACTATTACAACTGTCAGTTACAACATGCCTTCTTTCTAAAAGCAGTTAAAGCATCTTGACGACCATTAAACCTACTGACCACAGGATTGATGTAAATTCTCAATAAAATTCTTTAACCTAAAAATAGGTAACATATTTTGCTCTAGAACTCACAGTTTCTTTAGACCTTTTCTGAAAACATTGACTACAATCTTGATTGCAATTCTGTATTGCCCTCATACTTTTGAATGTCTACATTTTGAATTTACATTCAACAAAATTCACCACAAAGAGAGAGAAAATGGAAATTTTAATTCCAATCACCACTCCCATGGCCACTTTTTAGATGTCTTTTTCTGAGTTTTAATTATTTCACCCAACCACCATCCTTTCTGTGCACTATACCTTTCTCTCTCCACCTGCATCTTAACCTCAATCTTCTGCAATGTAAATGTCCAGCATTTGTTTTTGCCATTTCTTCACCCCATTTCACAGATGTGAAATGCCACCTGATTATCATTTTCAACTTGCTCTCTCTATTGGAAACGATGATGACCATCTTTTCATCTATCTACTGGTCTTCTGGATATCCTATTTGGTGAACTGTTTGTTCATATGTTGTTGGATGCCATGGGTGAGAAAAAGAAAACAGGTGGGAGAAATTACAACCATCTAAAATGGAGAAAAGCTCAGGAACTGGGTCTCAGTAAGCATGAACTAAGCTTCTTTATTAGAGTTTAGAAGCCTTTAAATACACTGGTAATGGAATGATTATAATGCGCTATCAACTAAATAAAAAGGAAGGTAAAACCAAGGTCCACTGATATGTAGTGAGGGTGGGTTTGGGGAAGGGAATTCATTATCTAGCAGAAAACACCATGGTGGCAAGAACCTTTATCATTCAGGGAAATGTCTCTCACATGGGATAATCACAGGGAGACAGGGCATAGTAATTCACTCATAAGAAATCTGTGGGATTCCTCTTCAGTGTGCTGAACTTAGATAGGAATGAATAAGGGTGTGCCTTTATTCATGGCAGCCTTTTGACCTGGCTTATACCCTTCCAAAATATGTGCTACATCTCACTGATTATGCTGTTTGTTGTACTGTTTTGAGGTGTAAGATTTTATTAATGTATTTTGGATATAAACCCCTTAGTATGTATTGTTTTCTCAGATTGATAGGCTTTCTTTTTGATTTTTTACAATATTTTTCCTATATAAAGCTTTTTAAGTTGAGGTAATTCCAGTTTTTTATTTTTGACTTAAATTCCCTTGCCATAGGTTCAAGTGCAAAAAAGTACAGGTAGACTTGGTTCTGGTTGCTGGTAGGCAGGCAGAGCCTCGCTCCACCACAACACTAGGGACCAGAGACTTGGGGTAAGTGGATCAGCGAAGCCAATCTTAGTCCCTTTGGTATAGAAATGGTGCCACTGCAGGCATGCAGGCAGGTGAGGAAGGGGGAGGAGTCCTCCCATGGTGCACTCCCACCTCTAACAGATTTTCATAGGAAGGAGAAAAAAAGCCATTCTGCTGTGACCTTATGAGAGGAGAATAAAGGCCATAGACCCATTTATCATCTGAGTGCGAACCAAACACAGCCTGATTGAAACCAAGAGACAAAACTGTAAATCCACAAGAACAACAACCTATCACAGTACTACACTTATGTTTCCGGGAGCTAGGACACCAAAGCCCTGATGCAGTGACATGTTCAACACCAGCAAAACAAACCCCCGCCACAGGGGTGAGAAAGACCACAAAGATGAGGATGTGTCCCCTTTAAGAACTGCAAACTATGAGAGAGGAGAGGAGATGTATCATCCACCCACTTAATCTGTCCCTCCTAGGGAGCTCTCTACCACAAATGGATGAGAGTTGTGAGCCCAACCCTAGATACCAAAGCAATTCAATGTGGAAGCAGCAGATGGAGCAAGCATTAGATCAGAGGAGGCAGCCAACATGAATGAGGAGGTATGAAACCCTGTAGTAACACAGGTCTGTATAAAATGAGACAAATTGAAGTACGTAACCTGGGTGAGAGGATGGGACAGGGTGGGAACAGTCAGGGAGGGGAGTGAACCCCAGAGATCACAGAGATGTGAAATTTACATATAAATATTTTTTAAATAAAAGAATAAAAAAGAAAATGAAACCATCACCTCCATCAAAGGAAGTACCACAACCAAGGAGAAAATGCAGAGATCCACAAACCAAAGAGGTTTTCAGACATGTTCAGACTAGTTACCCACTCTAAAGTCATCTCTGGAAATTTATGCAGCAAAAGAAGGACATTGCACCAGAGAAAAAGAAAAAAGAGAACAAGGGGCCAAACACCAATTAACGACTTGGAGAGAAAAGGGGATGGGAGGCACTGAAGGGGGAAAGGGCGGAGAGGGGGAAAGGATGGGTCATAACTATATAAATAAGACCAAGTTTGTATGCATAAAATTAAATTTAAGAAATCACAGGTATTGTTGACTTGAAACATCATGTTGCTGATGTTTTCTACTCTGTATTTTGTAGTTGCAAATCTAAGATTCATGTTTTGTTATTTTCAGTTATTTTTTATTGTTCCTCTATTCTATTATTTTTCCTTGTATAAATTATAACATTTATACTCCATTTGTAGCTCACTACTCATTTATTTCTACTCTTATGTTATATGACTAATTTCCATATTCAATTGGTTACATATTATGTAATTTCCTTGTAAGCTCTTTAGACCTAATAATTTGTCTATCATTCTAAGTACTGAACCTACACCATTGCCTCTGGCCAGGAGACAGACTGGGGACCGTTTTTAAGTGCCACAGGTGAGGAAAACATTCAGAAAATCCTCTATCTGTGGGGGAACATTCCCTCCACCTCCTTTTCACCAAATTCCTGAGATCTGATGAATCAGACACAGGTGGGGGAGGCCACAAGAAGAGAGAAAACAGAAAGTGTCACAGTAGAGGTTCTGTTCAAAACAGGGCAACATCAGAGCAGGTACTTCCTAAGGTGCACATTCATGCTTTCCTTTGTCATCAAACTAGGTGGGTGCTCCTACCCCCCCCACCCCAGTTTGTGGCATTTAACAAGGTACACCTCTCCCATTGGTTGGTGGCAGTTATCCACGCCCCCTTAAGGAAGCTCCTTCCCCATTGATTGGTGGCAGTTATCCCCGCCCCCTTAAGGAAGCTCCTTCCCCATTGGCTGGTGGCAGTTAACCCCACCCCCTTAAGGTGCTCCTCCCCCATTGGTGGGCTCTGCCCCATTTGGTGTGGCAGTTGAAAGCTGCCCGAAGTGGCAGTTGGAAAAAAAGAGAAAAGGGAGGGAAAAGAAAGAAGAGGGAGAAGTTGGAAAAAGGGAGTTGGACCAGAAGCAGCGGGGGGGTGGGGTTGGGGGGGTGGCAAAGAGCAGAGACTAGGTGGAGACAGACCGTTTGGGGAGGAAGGAGAACTTCTAGAGAGAGAGAGAACCTTTCGGATAGGAGAGAAGAGCATGGCAGGCGGGTAAAGAGGAGCCCGAGTGACCAGGCTGGGCAGAAGCCCCCTGGAAGAGTGAGCTGGAGGGGACGAGGAGCCATGGCGGCCGGCAGAAGTGTGGCCAGCGTGGAGAGTGTGGCGTTGTAGCAAGGTGCTATGGGAGGCTGGTACCTAGAGACGGCCAGCGATTTGGAAGGCTGATTTCTGCATCAGCCATCGTGGAAGAAGTTTGAGGAACCTTGGAGAAGTCGAGCGGCGTGGGACACTGGAGGGAAAAGAAAGAAGAAAAGAGGAGACACCGGCGAAAGGACTGGACTTTGCCAAAGTGCCTTCCTCTGAGGTTCAGAGGGGCAAAGGAACCATCACTGGACTGTGTCTTGGGGACCTTTGGGACTGAGACTGGTAACTGGGGTAAGATAACTGAGACTTGTGGCATTAAGGATGTTTTGTTCTCCTTGTTGAGCTCCCTTGTTAATAAAACCTTGTCATTAAAGTGCAATTTGAGTGGCAACTGCTAGGCGCGGGTGAAAGGAACCCTTGGGGGTTCGTGAGTAGGAGGGCTTTTGTCCTCCCTTTTCCTTTGAGACCCATTTTCAATAGAAGCTATTGAAAACTGCTGATCACTGCATCTCTACAAGTTCTATTATTGAATTTGCCTCAGAAGATACGCAGAAATTGGGTGTAAGTAGGGCAGAAACTTCCAACAAGACAAGGGAAGAAAAAGTGGCACTTTTGAAAATCAGCTTCTGTTGCCCTGATTATTTCAGGTTCGGGGGGGTTGAAGGGCACCCAGTTTCATTGGCGCAGTTTCATCTACAGTAAAGAGTCCTCTTTCCATATTGAGGCATGCTGCTACAGAATGTGAGAGCTGGTGTGTCCTTACATATCTTGAAACTACCTTCCCAACTGCAGCCCCTGTAAGCACATATTTGCTCTCCATGCTTTCTGATCTCTGAACACCTAGTTTTCACTTCAGGTACAGTGAGTAAGTCATGTAACCATAGTACAAACCCTAGAAGTACTATTATCATCAAATGCACAGTGTGAAGAGATTTGTCAAAAGGAAAAGAGCAGGAGCCTGGCTCTGGAGCCTGACTTCTCAGGCAAAAGCCTAGAAAGTCCCTTGATAGTAACAGGGCTCCCTGCCACTTACTCTGCTCCTTCTGATGGTAGACACATACTTCAATATCTTGCTCATACAAGATGCCAAAGAAACCTCTTCCCACTCCCATGAACAGAATCCCATACCCTTCCCTAGGGACCCAGAAGTCAGAACATACCTTCCTTGAATTCTAATCGTCCTCACAAACTCTGGTTTCGGTTGATGTGGTGGCCCAATCTTCATCCACCCTTCAACAAATGAGCTTCAAAGTCCAGCATGTGCTGCTAGGCACTGCATGTGGCGTTCAGCACTGAAGATGACCAGGCCATGATCATGATGTCATAATAGAAACAGCCAACAGTTTAGAATCCCACATGGATCCAAACATGGCTACAGTTTTTCACACATATTTCTTGTTTAGATTGACACAATCCAGCGTACATAAAAGTCTGAGCAAACAAGGAAGGGAAGTGATGATCTATAATCACAAAACTCATAAATGATGGTTATCTGGCTCCAGAAAACTGTGCAGAAGAGACAGGAAATAGACATTCTTGATGCTCTAGGAGGACCAAAGAGGGTCCCAGCACTAGGACATTTCCTTATCTCGTTTCTGGATCACCACCATTTGCCTTTTTCTGCATCCTCTCTATCTTGCCTGCTCCTGGCTGGGTATCATTCATCTCTCTTAGAATTAGGTAGAGTAATGTATGAATAACCATTTGACACAAAACTGATTGGAATGGTTTTGTGCAGCTTAAATTTGGCAAGTGTTTACTCTGCAGATGGGATTAATCCAAGTATCAGCTGCTCAACTCCTCCATAAGAACTCAGCAAATGTTAGGTCTGGCGGTATCTTTTTCTGCCTATCATTCTAAATGATAAATCACCTCCATTTCTTCAGGTCAGGAGATTCCTTCATTAAATCTAAAATGCTTACTGCTCAATTGGTTCAAGTTTTTCTGGAGAGCAGTTGGCAGTATGTCATAAATCCCCCAAAGTCCATGGTTTAGAAGGTGGCTCCAGCTTCAACTAGCTCTGATAGGACTCAACCTGGTGTGTCAAGGGCTGTGCCTCAGTTCCTAATATGGAAAGTGGCAGTCACATTGGTAACACCTCCACCTGTGGCTGAGAGGAGAATTCAGAATTCATAAGGAACTCATCTAGCTTTTATCAGTTTCTGGTCCCACAAATGTCACTGCTAAGTAGTAATACCTAGGAAATCTTTATGATGTGCACAAAGCTGTTTGTGCACATTTGTTGATCTGTTCATGATTTATCAAAGGTCCAAAGTAGAAATGCCTGGCTTAATATATTTCATAATCTTTATCTTGCAATGATTTGTGGTCATTAAATAGAATTATGTTGACACATATGTACTAACTGAGGAGACTAATCTATTTTCTAAAATAAAAACAAGTTTTAGAAAAGTACAAGAAGTTGAACCCGAGGAAGAAGACATTTATTTTTTAATAAATAGATGTATACCTATATATAGTTGCATTTGACCTGGATTTTCAGTGATTCAAAATTAGTTTTCTTATTGATAAACTATATTATCTGTGTCAAAATTACCATTTGTATAAATTTAGAAAAAATAATTAATTGCCATATTATTAACTAACTCAAGAAAAATTTACACAGGAGCTGATGAAACATGATTCCAGTTGTGCCATTGATAGGTTCCTGTATGAGATAACCAATGAAATCCCTAGTTGGGAAAAAGCATCTCTAATGTCAGCCATGGAGGTGAGCATCATCCAAATCATCGAGCACTTAAACCAAACCAAACAGCAGAAATTATCAAATTCCTCTATGGTTTTAAGAATAAGTAAAATGCATATATGAAGGAAAGACTACAATGTTTGTGAAAATTTTGAAAATATGTTTGGTATTTCACAAATGAGCTTTTTTGGGAGGTTACTTTTAATTTAAACGCTAATTTAAATTAAATAATGTCCAAAGAACAAATGATATATAAATAGTAACTCAAGTTAGTACTATAGTTCAATGGTTTCTTTTGAACAAATAACAGGCTTTACATGGTTGAAATAACTATCACAGAAACTGGATCACTGTATAAATTATTATTTGTCATTGCTCTTGTAGTCTGTGTTACTATAATGGAGGAGTGAATTTAAACAGTAGATGTTTATTTTCTGTTAATAGAATAACCTGTAATGGAGTTATCAGGTAGCTGCTATTTGCAGTCACTCAAAAACAAGGACTCTTTTGTCCAGTTGCTTGATGCGTTCTGCAAAAAATTGCTGTCCCCTTGTCATCAAAATTGTGGTGTTCTGGTGTCCTGTCCACTATTAGGAAAAAGTAAACAAGAATGCTTCAAGTTACTCCTGCCTAGCTGGCTGATATAGAAGGGTCATGGTTTCTTTATGCTGACATGCCTCAGATGCATATGACTGTAAAGGGGGGGAAATTAAAGAAATGTGTTTGGCCACATATACCCAAGACAAAAGGGTAAAGAGATATTCTGGATAGCATGCGGTATCCCATATGGAGATCCCGCACCTCCAATTCACATTGGGAGAATCCCCAATGTAGGATTCTGTGTAGAGAGGGAACTGAATTCCTGGACACTTGTTTCTGGCCTACGCAGGACACAGGCGGAAGAACTAGACTTTGCAAACTGCATATAAATCTGTATCAGACTTGACTCAATAGGTATCTGATGCAAAAGAAAGGTAATGAAAACCCCCTATCTATGGGCACTAATAGTAGCAGTAGAAGCAAGGGGAGCTCTGGGTTCCGAAGCTAAGCTGTAGTATCTGGGACTTCAGCAAGAGCAGATATTAATGAAATCATGAGTTTGTCTGCACCCCACGTACATAGACAGATGTGTACTAGACTGATGCATAGCTCTAGGTTTACATATGAATTATGGCAACTCAAGTTTTCACATTCTCATCATAGTCTATGATTGGTTTGGTCCCTTGTGCAAAAAAAAAAAAAAAGGAGAAAGCTTCGATCTTAATCCATTCAGGCTTCTCTAACAAGACCTCATAACTTAGGTGGTACACTGTCAACACAGACTTCTTTTTCACAAATATGGAATCTGCAATTCTAAGATCTAGGTTCCAGCAAATTCACCACCAGGTAAAAGTCCACATGCTGATCTCAAACAGCTATTTTCTGACCCTGGACCCAACTGGTAGAAAGACAAGAGCTTTCTGGAGACTATATGCTGTTTCTGGTCCCATCACAATGACTCTGTTCTCCTTACTTGATCATCACCTCAGGATCTCTCTTCAAAATACCATCATGTTCGATACTATTCCTAAACATATGAATCTAGGGCGTGGACAAAAGCATTCTATACTTCTTATTTCCTCTTCTTCTTCCTCCTCCCACCTTCTCCCCCTTCCTTCCACTCCTTTTCCTTCTCCCCCTTCTCCTTCTCCTCCTCCTTCTTCCCTGATTGATAAAGGTGCTTTCCCTCACAATGTTTTCTGCAAGATACTGAATCCCTCTACTCCCACGTGCTAAATACCATGGGATTTTGAAATTACCTTCCCTCTTAGCTTCATTGCTACTGCAATATAAGCATTCTTTATCAGGATGTTTAAGGGCTTGTAAACTCCAATGAAGTGACTATGATTCATGCTTCCTGAGCCCCAGTCTATGATCCTGTCCAACACCATTGCAATATCTCCTTCCAGTTTTTTTTCTTCTTCTAACCCAAGACTTCCTAAGATGATGACTACTGAATACATCCCAGCAGGGCAGAGATGTGCCCTGGCAGCACCTGCAACTGCCTTATTTCCAGGCTGCACCTGAATATGGGTTGATCATCCTCCTGTCATCAGTGACCACCTTGAACTGAACTGTAGAACCCCAGGCACATGTTCACCACATGCACACTGCGGAGACTCACCATGGCAGTGGTGGGAGCAGAGGGAAGCCAACCATCACACAACACACACTCAGCTGCCCAAAGGAATGATACACACAAAGGGCATTGAATGTCCACACTCCACCCCCATCTACACCCCCCTCTTTGAGTCAGACAGGGCTGCTATGCTCCCAGTTCCCTCCTAAGGCTTTTCCAAGCTGTGCTTTAATCAGCTGACTAGCTCCATGCCTTGATACCCAAGGCATCCTCCAACTCCAGGGCCTTTCAGGTACTTCCTTCAGTGTCCCCATTGTTTTTACAAGAACTTGAGCTCCCAGATGTCTCCAGAATCTTGGAACAAAGTCTAGGAAGAGGACAAACTCAGGGAGGCCTGAGATCAGACATAGATGACACCAGATTGACTGTGAGTTGATTTTGCCACCGTGGGGACCAGCTGTTGTTGCTGGGAACTCATCTCCATACTCCTTCTACTTATGATTTAAGGATGGTCATGACTGAACTTACCTTAAGAAAATAAGAGTTGTTCTACTTCTCAGAAGGAATCTGGCTGAGAGCAATTGCCCAGTTTTGATGTCAAGGTCTCCCTCTTCCTGGACCACCCAGTCAATGGCAGGGCAGGGTCAGGCACTTGGGTCAGAGAGATCTTCCTCTTGTGGATGGCTCTGTGGCAGTTCCTGCTGTGAATTTCTCCTTGGGTTAGTGGAAGTGTCAGTCCTACCTACCAGGCCCCAATCCTCCTCCCTCTCCTCTCAAGGTGATAAGACCTGCTCAGAATCTGAGGCATTTCTCGACCTGTCCTGCCTCCATAGCTTCATGTTCCACAGCTGTGACTCCCCTAAAAATCTCTTGCTCTCTCAGCTCCATCCTTACAACTGGATCCCCAAGACTCAAAAGTGACACAACTGAAGTTCAAACTACTATTCACACACGTGTGTATGCACACACACACACAGACACACTAAAATAAACTCCAGTTTCCACTGGTTCCAGAAGTAATGAAGAAACAATAGAGTTGTAAATATTGTACTCTATCTAAATGCTCACATCAAATAAATTAATGATTTGTACATGTTTTAAAACGTCTCTATATATAACCTAATTTTGAAAATGATATGAAAAGCTAAATTTATGAACCTCCCAAGAAATGAGGCCTAAGCCAAATGGTCCCTGCCCTCTCTCACCTCTGAGCAGGCCCTGACAGACAACACAGCTCTCTGTGTCAAGTGACACTTCTATACTCCCAGAACACCTCAATCTCTAGAGCAACAACTCAATCACTAGTGAGATTTTCTGCCCCACATCTCTCTTTCTGTGGGGTTTCCCCAACTGAGCAGTAACCAGAGGACCCGATATAGAGCACAGCTTCAATAAATGAATTTGGGTCAAGTCCTGAGTGATAGATAGAAACCTAAGTCCTGAATTGATGGCGTTGAAGAGTCATCTCCACAGTACCCCTGCTGATTTGCACAATGCTGAGGAACAGAGTGCAGGTGGCAACATTTACTCTATACTGAGCAAGGAGCAACAGGAAGGACATTCTGTGCAGGACTCCTGTAATGCTTTTTCACACCAGGACTGGGTTCACCAATCAGTTCCTCTGGTAGAAAGCTAGGATACTCAAAGGCAGTAAGGGAAAATTGATACCAACATTCTGCCCTGCTTCTATCAAGGAAGAAACATTTTGATTACTGAAGACAAAAAAACCCAGTATTTCCTCATTGGCATGGAACCTGATTTAACTCCAGGGCACATAACTGGTCCTTGGATCCTCAGCGAGGGACCCTGGGATGGAATGGGCTCACAAGCTGGCACTGGAGTACTCCAGGCACTTTGAAAGAGATAAGGCTTTTGTTTCTTCCTCTAATTCAGTTTCTGTGGAGCATCTTCTAACAAAGAGCTCTCCAAGTGACTGTCAACATCAAGAGCTCCAGGAAAGGAAAGGGGAGGAGAAAATTCATCTGACAAGAGAAATGGAAACACACGAAGGACATGGCACTAAAAGGCAGGCTTGGAAGAAATCTCTGCCTCCCCTGGGCTTCTTAAGGCTGGTCTGTCTTTAAGAAGCTACTCCAGAAAACTGCCAAACACATTCTACAAATCTAACTTTACACTCACACCATCCCCATGACTAAGTAGGATTTATCCCAGGAACACAAGGATGTTTCAACATCTGGAAATCAACTAACACAATCCAACACATTAGCAAGGGGAAAACCAAAAACCACATGATCGTTTCAATAGGTGCAGAGAAAGAATTCAATAAATTCAACACACATTCATTATAAGCACTCTTCAAAAACTGGGGATAAAAGGGATATACCTCAACATAATAAAAGACATATGACAAACCTATATCAAACATCCTCCTAAATGGGGAAAAACTAAAATCATTTCAATTAAGATCCAGAATCAGACAAGGATGCCCACTCTCTCCACTGCTTTTTAACATTGTACTAGAAGTTCTAGCTAGGGCAATAAGTAAAGAGAAAAACAATAAAGGCATACAAATAAGGAAAGATGAATTGAAGCTTTCACTATATGCATATGATATGACTTATGAATCTTTTTGTAGAGAGGAAAGCAAAGATCAAAGACAGGAAAACAAACTTCAAGACTGGAACTCAATGAAGGACATAATTATCAGGGAATGTAAGAGGGTAAGGAACTAGAAATTTCTGACACTGAGTACCTCTGTGTAACACATGGCTGGCTGAGTGTAAGAGGAAGAAGACTAGATTTCCCGGGACTGGAAGCAGAGGAGAAAACTCAAAAGCAAAGACTAATATAGGGAGAATCTACTGGCTGCAGGTAAGTAAGGAGATGAGTCCTTCTCCACCATGAGACCCTCTCTGCAATTCTCCCAAATCCCAGCTCTAAAGGGGAACATAGAGTCCTGGGATGCACAAGGGTGGTGCTCCTGAAGGACGAGATCCAAAAAAACCAGGCTTGGACCCAGGACCTGGTGTAGAGCCACCTTCTGTGCAGCCCTCAACATCCAAAGGCATTTAAAATATCATCAATTAATCTCTGAATGGCATTATCTTGGTAAGAGTAAGAAGAAAGCACCTATAGGAGAGGCTTCTTCTCCCACAGTTGGCACCTCGCCGATCTTGTGCAGTTATTCAGAGCTGGTCAGCTCTCATGTCACAAGGCTCAGAGAATGGCTGTGAGCTCAGATGGATTTACAGATTCAGCTGAACCATCAATTCTTGCCTGTGCTGGGAATTTCCACTTAGTGAGGGACCGAGTGGTCAGGTGGATCCATGTGTCACAGACAGGAAGTGGGCTCCAAAGAGAAAGCAGCCTGAGGAGGAACAGCATGCTTCCTTCAGGTTTTGGACATGCACACAGACATGGGAGACTTGGAGGAGAAAAGTGGAGGAGAGAGTCGTGGAGACACAACAATTAGGTACATGGGTGGCACAGGGAGGGATGCGGGACCATGACAGCCATTATCTTGATTTGTAATTTGATTTTACTCCCTTCATCCCAAACTTGCCTGGCCCCATCTGCCCACACCTCCACCTGTGACTCCCCATCAAATGGTCTCTGGAGTCAGAGCAAGCTTTTGTGGGGATCTATGAGGCCTGCTTTGGGCGTAATCTGAATGGACATTTTCCCATGAAAAGAAAGGTGAATGCACTCTTTATTGGAAAATTACTCCCCATTTCCCCTCTTCTCTTTCAGTGCACATTAATTCTATGAAAGTGCTTTTACTCCAAAAGTTGGTTTTGTTTCTGTGCACACAGAGGGCCAGATCTCTCTGGAAAATTCAAGCTTGGAAGTGCCCCAGGATCGGTGACTAGACACATACTCCTACTAAATCTTGGAACCCACTCTGCTCACCAAAGTCATTAGACAATATCATACACATGAGAGTTTAGGGATTACTATTGAACAAATGAGAATTAAACATAAAACAACCCATGAAATTTCATCTCTGAAAAAAAAAGTCTTTTGCATTTTTTTAAAGCTCGGCAAATGACAATATTCCCCATCATGCTGAGATTTGGCTATCAGCAGCTGCAGATGCATCAACTTTTTGCCCTCCCAAGGACAAAGTTAGCTAGTGGGTTACACTGGATGGTGAATGGAACAAAACTAGCTGAGATTTTCAAGGTTGGGAGGTTTTCCACTATGAAAGTGGATCCCATGACTCAGCTACCTACTCTATATGACCATAGAGACTTGAAAGAACCAGGGACAAGGTAGTGGGGATGCAGGGGTTTTGGGGTGGGGAGTGTGGAGATATTCTGGAAGAAGCCAAACTGAAAGGCGGTGGGAGTGAATGATCAGGAGTGAAGAGCGAAATTGAGGGATTTTAAGGAGGGCGGGGCTCGCAATGGATGAACCCTCCAAGAAATGCAGAGGTGTCTGCTCCCTCTACCACTCCAACTTTGGGAGAGTATCTTTGTGCCTATCTTTCAAGGCATTAACAGGCTCATTTGAACTCTCTTAACCTCCAGGACAGCTAAGTACTCCTGGGGTACCCTTTCCTCAGAAGCTTAAGAAAGGGTGTAGCCACTGCCCTCAGGGGAACCCTTAGGAGTCCATTTGTAAGTGGAGGTGGGAGGTTAGTGAGATAAGGACTGTGCCAGCCTAACAACGCATCAGGCCAAAGAGGGACAGGGAGTAACTTCCCAAAGATATATATCAGAAGGAGAACCCTGGGGAATAAAATGATGTAAAATGTGTGTGTGTGTGTGTGTGTGTGTGTGTGCGCGTGTCTAAACATGTACAAAAATTTTTCTTTAAAAAGGGCATCACAGTTCTGTTGAAAGGAGTAAAGCAGTTTTGGCCCGTGAGGGAGGGGTCTCCGAGGGCGGGGCCCATGAGGCTGTGCTGAGAGGGGGCGGGCAACACTCAACTGGCGGTTGGCTGGCCGGGAGAAGGAGGCGGGGTCACAGAGGGCAGAACCGTTGGGGCTCACCCTAAAACTGCTGAGTAGTCCTGAAAGGGCAGTTGGCCGCCTTAGGATGCCCAGCACAACGACACGGGGCAGGAGCTCGAAACAGAATCGAGGAGACCCTCAGAGCCGACCTGACCTGATTTTAATTTTCTCTGCTCTTTAAAATTTAAGCTAACCCAGTTTTGAAGCTAAAATTTTTCCCATTAGCTTAAAATTTAAGCTAAACAATTTAAAATTTAGCGGAAATACGTCAGAAAGACAAAGACAGAAACCAGTCACACTTATAGGTAGGATACAGGGCACGTCAAACTCACACGCACAAAAAGACCAAGAGAAAATGTCAAAACAAGCCATCACAAGAACTAAAGCATTCAGCCAGACAGGGTGGGAGAAGAGAGAAATCTGGAAAGCGAAGAGCAAACAAGATCATGATGATGGTTCGTGGGTGATAAGGAGGTGGGATTTTAAGGAGGGCGATGATGCAAAATGTAAATACATATACCTCTATGAAGAATGCAATGATGCAAAATATAAATACATATACCTCTATGAAGATATATTAATATATATGAAGATATAGGCATATGCATGTATAAAATAACAAAAAATAAGATTTAGGATAAAGCATGTTTTTATAGTTCCAATCTCAACAATACGTGGGCAAGATTAATCCACATTATTGGATACAGCTAGAGTCTCATTTTCTCATAACATCCAACCTGAAACAAAATAAAACCCTTTCACCTCTGCCTAAACACACATAAAGATGAAAGAATATTTCGTATTTCCTTCTGTGGTGGAATTACATCACTAATTTTCATCATTTAACATTGTAACAAACACTTTCCATGTTATTAAAAAATACTCAATTATTGTAACTAATTGCTACATTTCATTCCTAGTAGTTTCAAATCTACTATAATTTCACCATTCCTCCTCTGGCTTTCATTTATATTGTTTGCAGTCACTTGTTAATATAAAAGAAATTCTGGTGAAAATTTGTACACAAAGAGGTGTCTGCTAAAGCAATACTGAATTCAGCTGCTAATCTTTTCTAAACTCCTTGAATATTTTCAGAGTCAAAGCTTGTCATCAAATGTTTGTACGACTCTGGTTTCTGATCTGTCACTTCTGTCTTCACTGTATTGCTTATGACACACAGGACTGTAGGCTTTCTTGTATTGCAAACTTTCATGACATTTTAATTTCAATTGGAGAATCCTTTGAATAAATGGATTTATCCTATAGCTAATCTAACATTCTCTCTTTAATCAGGTAGTCTAGTCAAGTAAGCTCTCAGGCTTCTCTATTAGGGGGAAATATTTAAGGAAATATCCTTGCAATAGGAAGGGTGCTATCTAGGTAGTTCCTACCATAAGCCAGGAACATTAAGTGTTACGAATTGAATAATTTCACCATTTCAGCACTTTATCTTACAAAGGAGGGATAAGTCACTTAACCCCAGACCACAAGTCAGTGAAGGACAGAGCAGGGATCCAATACCACTAACTAGGGCCCTGGGTGTCTGACAACCCTGTGCTTGTCCGCAAGTGCAGATAAATCAAAAGTAAAGAAACTTAAGAGGAGGCACTTGAGTATAAGTAGAAACCCAACAAAAGACTCTGGAAGCCTTTACTTTGGATACTTCTTCCAGGGTAGAGCAATGGTTGTGGACATTTTAAAATTCATTTCTTACTAACTTCTTCACCAAGACTCTTTCTACATATAAGGTGGCCCATTCTTTTGCCATCCATCCATCCATCCATCCATCCATCCATCCATCCATCCATCCATCCATATTTCCATCTGCCCATCCATTAATATCTTTTCCCAATTTATACACACACACCTTCCCTGGGTCCCATTGATAGCATCAGTCTAAACATAGCAGTCACACCAGCTTCTCCATTAGGAGATGAGGATTCCAATTCTCCAGGATGGCTCCCAGCCTCCAGTTGAGGAAGGGAAGGTGAGAAACCTTCAATTTTATTGGAAGCAAAGTACCCAGACCCTTCTCCACAGTGGACCCCACCTGAGACCCCTCTGCTCACTTCTGTCTCTGCCCTTATCTGATGGACACACATTTCTAGAATAAGAGGACAGTGGACAACATTTTGCCTGGAGAAGCCTGAGAGTGGGTTGACATTTTAGCAGAAAACCATCAGCCCTTACCTCAAGATACCCAAGGCCTCATCCACATTTTTTGGCCAAAAACAGCATTTTAGACCTTGGGAAATTACTCTGTCCTCCCTGTAGATATTAAGCCACAATTGAAGTTGGGATAACATAGATAGCATGTAAATTTTAGTTTGTATTGTTTGACACTGGTATCAGGCATTTGAACCAGCCAAATCTGCCCTATGCAGAGGACTCTGAGGGCAGTTTCTGCTCTGCATTTCTCCTGGTTTGGTGGCATTTTGGCCTAACAGCCCAGACCCACTCCTCCTCTCTTCCCCCCTCGAGTGGTCAGAAATGTTTCAAAACTGCAGCCTTTCCTTGCTGTCCATCCTCCTACTCCATTAGCTGTGACTCGCCAACAAACCCTTGCCCTCCAAGCTCCATGCTGGCAACTGTATCTTCTATATTCAGAAGTGACACAACAGTGGTTCAAGCTACAAAACACACACCCAGACATGTTGCTCCTTCCACTGAAGATTCAGCAATAATGAGGAAACACTGAGAGTTCTTAAACATTTGCATCAAATCAAATGAAAGCCGCCAAACCGTCTATAGAAGCAGCTTCTTCATCAGAATAGTTAGGTCTTTCTCAACCCGAACAAAAGATCCTGGATGAGGTCAGAGACTGTGTGAGTGTGAGAGTCTCGGAGTATCCAAGCATCATCCCCATGGGTCAGGTCCAAGTTCTAGCGTTGATAGACAGCATGTGGAGAAGGGTCAGGAGGTAGTAGGAAGGGCAGGGGAGAGAAGAAACCAGGCCTATCAGTGTTGGGGGAAATGGGGTTAACAACATGAAAATGGAACAGTGCAGATGTAGTAAAATGGTCTGGGATGAGACGTCCCTCTCCAAGGAGGCTGAGGCAGAAACTGCCTAGTTTACCACCTGTTCTGTAAGGCAAACCTGCATAAATATTTTCCTTCATTGTCTTCACAGAGACAGGAAGAAATAGCATATATACAAATTAGCTGTCTGGATGCCAACCAGACAGATCTTCTATGAGCTCCGTGCCAGGAGGGGCAGCAAAGATACGGGTTATTGTAGACTCTCTGGGATGTACTAAACCAAAGAGATGTCCAGGTCACAGGAATGGCCTAGAACTGGGATTCAAATGCTGCCTTCGAGGATTCAAGTGTTGATGGGCTGAGAGCCAGAACTTCAGGCACCCTTGGCTCACCGATTCCTTTGAGACAAGTTGAAGTGTTACAGGAGACCTGGCACATTTTCTCATACATCATTAACAGACTCTTGCCCAGATACCTCATTCAACATAAAGAAACCCACTATACAAGCAGCAACAGGCAGGGCCATGTACAGGACTGTTCTACCTGCCTCCTGCCTGTAAAATCTTTCTTCCCCATCCTCCCATAGGCAAGGCAAACAAAAATGTAGAAAGACCTGGTTCTGGTGGATTCTAATAACTGGGCAGGTTATGAATATCCTGTGAAAAAGGTGAAGATCCCAGCATCCATTAAGAGCATGGGCTTTGCAGACACAGACTGGGCCTGCAGCCCTGAGTTTCGGCTCAGTGATATAGCGCAAGGAGGAAACTAATTTGAAATTGGTACAATTAGTCATGGACAGCATTGCAAATGAATTCAGAAGCCATAGACCTCACTCACAGATTAGGGAGAAAACCTTAGATATAGGGGGGAAAATCTGAGTCATGGAAGCTGGGAGAGAGTTCAGCATCTTCTGAAGGAGGAGATGAAACAGACTCTTCTAGATTCATGTCCAGTGAATATAAGATAGGGGAAAGATAAAATGTATTTTTAGATAGTAATTATAGAAACTCTAAACAGAATGGAAGTGAGCTCACTTGTTTTAGGAAGAAAAATGTGTTATTGGTCATGATAATCCCTTAGGAATCCAGTTTAAAGAAGTGATTGCTTCCAGTGGTCACAAATTAAGTTAAATTTCTGTGATGTTCATTTTATTACAACTGAATGAATGCCTCAATAGTTGCTGAGTAGAGCAAGTTACTTTCCTAAAAAATAATGAAATGTTGTCTTTGTTCAGAGGAGTTGGTGACACCCTGGGCAGCCTGAGGTAAAGATTCATAGCTACATCTTGGCCTGGATGGTAATACCCCATGCAGAGTCCTGGCCTTGACCTTTAGATGTCCATTGGGATTATCTGCATCTGGGCAGAGAGGATCGACCTTCAGAGGCTACACATTGGGCCTCCCAATTCTGAGGAGATGCCATAAGAGGGTCCATTGTGCCCATAAAGGACAAGCCACACAGTGGCAGTACACAGGACCCCCACCGCCAATCGAGTCACTGCCCGCAGTCCACACCCCCACTGTTGACAGGACCTCCTGTGTTGCTGCTCCCACACTCAAGGCTCCCAGGACACCCAAGCTGATCACTCTTGTTCTTGAAACGGTGTCCATCACATGTGTCATAGGCAACAATATTTCTCACAATGTCCACTGTCATTGCACTTGCTTGTACCCAGAGATCACTAGGGGACTCTGAGGACTGATCCCCTTAGTCTGAGGGTATGACAGTTTTCATGCCATCAGTATCGGTTGGCATGAAAACAGTTTTATCAATGACTGGAACACTGGACTTCTAATGTTATATCAACAGTCTAGAATACTTAGAGGGCAACATGTATGCGCAGGGCCTGGGAACAATCCAGGTCTTCCTAAGACCACATATATTTTCTTTCCAGCTATAGCACTGTAGTAAAGGTAGCTGGGCAATAAAGACACTGCTTTCAGTGGTCCCCAGGACCACATGGGCCACTATCAGACACACTCACCAGCTCAGAAGCGGGCAAGTGAGGAGTGCTAGAGGCAGGCAGTTAGATAACTTGCTCATTTCCAGTCAGCACCAAGAATGTTACCACGGGGAAGGAAATCTGGATCAGCAAATTTTTCTGAGTGTATGTGCAAGAACAGGTGAAGTGCTTCAAAGGGAGCAGAGTGTGTTCTTCTCCATGTAAATCTTGTGTGGGCTGTGCCATGGTGTTAATTGTGCTTTCTATGGTGTTTTGATTCCAGAACTATTGGATATCTTGGAGAATGCATTTCCTCAAAAGGGGTCCTTCTAGAAATGCATTTACTGAACTAAGGGAAAGGCAAACTTTGGGAGGGATAATGACAGTAGTGATGGCTATAGGTGTGTGCAGGGGCACCAGCTAAATCAGCACGTCCTACAAAACCCATGTGGACAAGATACTTCAGGCATCTGCCCAATTCCTGACTTCACAGAGACAGAATGACTCCACGAAAGCCATTACATTGTCTGTCAATGAGAGACACTTGATCAGGTCAGCAATCATCCCCACTATAGGACTCTAGTCCCAGTTTTTCTACACACTGAAGTGTGTCTCACAACAAAAG